>VXBX01009439.1:583499-667550 GCA_013400415.1 Scytalopus superciliaris
CTTGCAGAAGAATAATGCTTCTTAAGCCTACAATCATTTCATTATTAACATCTGCTTCCTTGGTCAAGGAATGCTGATTTCTATTTTCCATAGCCCAACCCTTGTTCCTAGCTTCTAGATGGGCTTTTGCATTTTAGATGTCTCATTAGGAGACATCATATTCCGTCCAGGTCAGTTTGCATTTAATAAATCTCTCAGGCTGTTACTTGTCCCCTTAAATTTATTCTATCTCATTTAAAAATTACAAAGACTTAAAGATTGCTAGATTTCTGCTAGACTTTTGATCATCTCTCTCTCAGTTGCTACTATCAATATGGATCACAGGACAATTCATATTGTCACAAGCAGAAGAGAAAGAGTCTAAGTGTTTCACAACGATTTAGAAGTCCCCCAAAGCTTGAAAGAGAACTCGCAAAGTCTTTTAAATGTTTTGGCTTCATATTATGATGTCTCCTTTCTGAGGACAACCTTTCTTAGGAAGACAAGAAGGTTGTACATTCAGGCCCCTCCTCATACTGCATAGGAACTGGGAGAGCTTAAATATGACTGAGACAATCTGCATTTCTCTAGGAAGCAATGGGTTTGAGAGTTCTTTTCATTTATTTCTGTTATGTGCTAAAAGTGACTATCATTTTATATTATTATAGTATTTTGAATTGGTTTTATATGCTGTAAATTCTTTTTTCTGTAAAACAAGATCTGTGCAGGAAATTTGATAAAGTAATTTTATGTTTTCTATTCACTGCTACTAGTTTCACTTGCTGACAAATTAAATTCCAGTCATCTGAGTCAGCCACTTATTTTAGATCATCATCCCATTTTCCCAGTGTTTTGTCAAATAAATACATTTGTATGTGTAACTACGCACAGAAACCTACAAATGATCTACATGACACTCTCTCACTTTGCAATTTAGAAGAAACTAGTTCTTCTAGAATAAGATTTTTAGGTTTCAATCACTTGCCATCCCACTTTTCAAAGATATAGCATTACCAAACTTCTATTGTCTTCTGCATACAGAAGATATTTTATTAGCTGACACCCACTTCCTTGCTTCAAAGTTATTACAGCCTAAGAGCTTGGCTATGAGTGGGAAATGACAGCTTGGAGAAATGCCCTGTGAATTCATCTGCACCATGGTTTGTACAAGCACTAGTGTACTGAGGCAGGGCACTGACCCTTTTACTCTTCACACACTGTCCAGCCAAGCATAGAGCCCTATGCTTCCCATGGTGCCGAAGGACTGCACGTCTCCCTCTGCTCATTAAGCAGCCAGCAATGGGCTGGGTGAGCTGACCAACTCCAGAAGGCAATTCAAATCCTGGCAATGCTGTTCTGAGGCAAACAAATAGAACAAGAATTCAAGCCAAGAATTCCAGGAAGGGTTGAAGGAACAGTAGGATGTGTCCAAGAGTCAGAGGCATATGGGCTATCTGCACTAGGCAACCAAAGAAAGCCAGGGCATGGGCCCAAGCACTGGCACAGCATCACCACGCTGCTCGACTCTCAGTGCTGTCCTTGGCACAGACTCGTCCCAGGCAACCAGCTCTCTCCCACGCAATGCCTGGACACTTTCAGCAATGACCAGGGACCATTCCCAATAGAGTGTTTGGATGGGCCACCTTGTTGGGGTGGGAGAGGAAGAAAATTTATGGTAAAAGCAATGACAATCCAGCTGGCCTTGTGGCCAGCAAGTGCTTTCCTGCCCTATTTTATTCACTAGTGTAGAAGCAATCTTGAATACAATTCATTCAGCACAGAGAACTACTCAGAAGGGGCACTACCTCTTACTAGGACTACCCCAACTACTCCAACAGAGCAAATTCAGACTCTTTGTATTCTTCTGCTCCCTGAGTTATTTCTGTAGATTGCATTTAATCTCCCCAGTCTTCATGCATTGTCTGGGCTGATTTTTAATTGACCAGAAAATTAGATGACTGCATCTATTAGGCCAGAGCACTATTTCACCTTGATCTGGCCCTCAAACTGAAATTGTAGATTGCATCTCCAAGCAGCAATCTACTATCTTACAAAACCCTCCTCCTCTCTCATGGTCATTCTGCCCCTGAATCTAAGCTTCTCCTACTGGATTCAATTCCAAATACATTAACTACAAACTGAGATCAACAGAGGCAAGTTATAGGAAAGATAAAGATCCTGTTTAAAAGAAAACCAATTTCTGATTCAGTTAATGCTACTTAACAATTTCTATTTTCAAAGTGCATTACAAAGGTGAAATAATCTTCACAATATCCAAGGGAGTTAGGTACATAAGCATTTTTATGCATCTTTTGCAGATGAGATAAACAAGACAACAAAATCACCTGCTATCTTTGGGTTTCTTCATTTTTTGAGCTATTCCATTCCAAACAAACCAAAGCACCTCACATCACAGGCCACATGAAAAACATGGCTTTCTTGTCACTTTTCCATGATACTGTGACACCACTGTCCTGACAACAGTTTCCACTGCCTGACAGATGCAGAAAATACAGAACATATTAGGAAACTGATGTATTCAAGCTTAATTAGTTGACCCCAGGCTGAATCTTCTTACCTTTTCTAAATGTAACTGACATCATCAGGAAAAGGAATTGATGTAATTTTCAAACCTTTTGTAAATGTAACTAATGTAATCAGATAACTTCTACAATAGCAGTTGCTTAATAAAGAAAAGAACTTTCTGTTTCAAGAATTGAGTAAGACTACACACAAATAAACGAGCATTAGGTATGCAGAGAATACATATCAGATAAGTGGGTTTGTATGAATTCTACTGTATAAAAGATGTAATTCTTTACCCCTTGGTGTGCTTGATTTGTGGAAATCTCCACCTTGCACCCTGCACAGAATAACCAATATCTCCTTTCTAAAGCAGATGCTGTGTCTGTGTTTAGAGAGCTCCTAAAATCGGCAACAAAAGTAACCAGGACAAGAAAACATCAGGAGCTGCTGGCACTCAGCCTACAGCTCAAACCACTGGACAGCCTTGCTTCTCACAGGTCAAAGAGATTCACAGGTCCAAGGGGAGAAAGGGCAAGNCCAATATCTCCTTTCTAAAGCAGATGCTGTGTCTGTGTTTAGAGAGCTCCTAAAATCGGCAACAAAAGTAACCAGGACAAGAAAACATCAGGAGCTGCTGGCACTCAGCCTACAGCTCAAACCACTGGACAGCCTTGCTTCTCACAGGTCAAAGAGATTCACAGGTCCAAGGGGAGAAAGGGCAAGCACACACAAGAGCAGAAATCTGCCTGCTGCAGTACAGCTGCATTAGGTAAAAGAATAGATATGTATAAACAATGAAAAAAGCAAGTAGCTGGGCAAACAGTGACTAATAAAGGTATGTTTCTGTGACTGTTGCCCAGGTGTTATTTTGCAAAACTGATATCATAGGGATTTTTTTATAAAGCATCAAGGTGAAACAATGTTCAGCTTATAATGTTTTTAGGAAATGCAGATCTGTCAGTTTCCCTCCTTGGGTGCTTATCGTCTTCCCTCTCTGTGGTTCCAGTGATTTCTTCCACTGCTCTTCTACCTTGTCCCACCTCAGCCCCACAGTTGTGCTTAGCTCTGCTGCTGCCCTTATCAGTCCTGACGCAATATGGTGTTTGCAACTAAATGAAGGTGACCAATACAACCTTTCTGCAGACCTTCCTTCCTTCCCAGAGCTGCAACCTTTCCTGTGCTTCAGTCTCTTGCTCATCTATGGCTTGAAATCATTATGCACTAGTTGCAAACACAAGTGAATAAATTAGAGTAATATTCAAATAAAGGAAAGAAAAAAAAAGGAGTAACAGAGAGGGAGACTAGGAAGCCAAGGAAGAAATGCTAATTAATTCAAATAGATTGATTTGCCCTGTTTGCTCAAAAAATTAATTACCAAAAAAAATCATAAATTAAGAATTAAAAGCTCACAATAAGAGGAGCCAAAAGGTTTTCCTCTGGAATCTATTATGAGTATCTGAAAAGGGATTGTGTCTAATTAGACATTATTTTGCATCAAGATGACCTCATATTATAATTAGAGATATGCTAAATTACTTGGAAATAATTGCAATGATTGGATATTCTCCATGACTGCCAGTTTGGGAGCTTTCATGCTCACATTGATTCTACTCACCTCAGTTTCTTTCAGCTGGGAGTTGGATCTTTAGCAGGTATCTAACATGACCCATCAGGTGTCACTTTTTATAGGTACTTGAAAGGACAAGAGAGACATAAAAATTTTTATGGAATAAAACCATGATCTAAATATGTGGCAGGTACCCAGCATAGTTATTTGCACTCCTTGCATTTCCTAAGCAAGGCATTCACAGTGTAAACAAATGCTATTAATTTTTACCTTTACAACTAATATATCCACAAACACTTCAGGCTTCTAAAACATACTGCTCTGGGACTGAGTTTAATTTTGCATATTGCAAAAATGTTAGCCCGAGCTCTAACAAGGGTCAGTTGCTATTTCTGTCCTGTGGTCTGGCTCAGTGAAACAACTAAACTCCAACTACTTCAGTGGCTACAGAGAGGGAGACATGACAAGTCTAGCACCCTGGGCTGCAGACATGATGGGCTGATGTTCTAAGAAAATGCTAGTCATGCTAGAACACATTCACAAAGAAGCTAAGTCAGAAAGTGAGGTCAGGGATAAGGTGAGAAACTGGAATAAGGCAGGGAACAGCTACAGCAGTTCATCCTGTATTTCACCATCTTTCTGATCCACACAGAAGGATCGATCTGCAGTGAGCAAAAGACACAGATAAAAGTGAGCCTGCATACCCTGAAGTGCAACCTGAGGAAGGGAACAGCTTCAAAGTTGCCCACAATGCTTTGAAAGGCACAAAGGGTAAGGGCTTTCACAGCTACATCAGCCCCTGCGTGGGGCCAGCTGCAAATCCAGCTGGACAGAACAAATACAGAGTCTCCTCCAGAAGGAAAGAAAATGACTGTATCAGCCTTCACATCAGTGTGCCAGTGAAGTGGACAAGATGGGCAACTTCATTTTTGTGGGAACTGCTAAAGATGTCATAGGGTGGGTGCAGCTAGTATAACTGGTCTCCAGAAACACAATTATAACATATCTTCCTTATCAGTGTCTGCTTTTGAGCCCATTTCAGAAGGCATGGATATGGATCTTCCAGAAGGCATGGATATGGATCTTCCTGAAGGCCAGCACACAAAGCTGGCTTTAAAAGGAAGGCTTACAGACACTGGCTATGTTCAGCTGAAGAGGATGCAAACAGAAATGAGATCACGTGAAATAGCTACCTACTGACACGGCAACAAGGAGGATGCACACCTGCTCAGTGGAGGACTGTGCTCTTCTGTCTGAGAGGCAGCAGCAGACTGGGGAAGATGGAATTACTGAAGCTGTAGGGCAAAGCATGACAGGGAGTTCAAAGTAGAGCTCAACACTGGCTCCCACAATCGTTGGCCCAAAGAGCTGAAGGGAGGACAGCAGGACTCTGGAAAGCTCCAGCAAACTAGCACCACCCAAAGACTCAGTAAAAGTGCAAGTCCACACAGCTCAGACCTGCAGAGGTACCTGGGTACTTCAGTATCCATGCTGTTCTGTGCCTTGCCGTTTCAGTATGCAGAGTAAAAGCTGATGTGATTTGTGCAGTTATAAAACATGCCAGCATCTGAGCTGGAAAGAGAAGGTACATTTCCCACACCCAGGCCAACCTCCGACAACCACAGGGCTCTGAGTCTCACCACTGACATGTGTGACTGCTGGGACAGCCCAGCCACCACAGCCACATTCATTTCTAGAATGGCTCCGTACATCTTGGCTGCTGCAAAGGTCCAGAAACAACGCTTTTAATATTTTGTGGTATTGACTTATCCCTTCATTGTGTAGTGACATTAGCACCTATGAATAATCATAAAATTAGAAGAAAAAAAGAGATAATTAATATTTAACTTTGCCTGAGGGATGTACTTAAGGGAGAAACCATGTTTAAGAAAGAGCAGCTGATATTTATCAGCTGGAGAACAGGGCTAATTAGATGCATCAGGCAGTGGTGACACAAAGTTGAAAAACAGCTTGTCAACTCTGAAATGACTTATAGCAAATGATCATATATAAAGATACTTTGTTATACACTCACACACAGGTGTGTTCCTCATTTTCCAAATACTTCCTGTGCCTTTTGTTCCTGTAGTTAAACAGGTGCAAAGCAGATTGCCCACTCATAGGTACCCCATAATTATATTTTAGGTAGAGCAGATATGTGGTCCATTTCTTGTGCCCAAACCAACAAGGTGCTGAACACTGAAGTACCCTCAACTCTCGCTGATTTCAGTGGAAGATGATCAACAACTTATAGGATCAAAGGCTTGATGTCTGAACCACATAAGGAAAGTGATGTAGGGGATGAGGCAACGAACCAGGAGGCCAAATTCATGTCTGTTGTAATGTTGGTTGACTGCAGCCAGACAGTTCATTGATCATAGCAAAGGATTTGCCCCAGGGTGTTTTAATTTAAAACAGATTGACATTAATCTGAAGAACAAATCACCCAAATCCTAAACTCTGATCTGATGCAAGTCAGATGGAATATGACAGCAACTCAATCTCCTGGGCAGCAGAGCTGCTAGCTTCAACTTCATACTCATTTCCGAATGGTGTTTGTAAGTTCTTGAAAATGTTGCTGGAACAGGCCCAGCAAGGAATAATTTACCCCAGGTAGAGATACTCATCCTTCAGGATATGCAAAACTACAAGGAAAGTGAAGCTTCAAGGGGGAGCAGAGTGCAGGTACTGAGAAGGGGAAGGAGCCACTTTAGCAAGTAAGTGCTTGACTAGTGAATGAGCAATTCCAATTCTGAGCAGGCAAAACAGAAGCATAAATTCTGAGACACCATTTAAACCTTAATCATTAAGTACTCTAAAAAGCTTAACTTACCTAGGAAACAGAACACAAACTAATGGTTTGTATTGAGCTGCTTAAATAATAAAAATATTTGAGATGTCCTGGACACAATTTGTTTAACACAGTATTTGAACTGTCACAAAAGTAAAAGACAGTATTTCTCTCAGTCCATAACAAAATCACACCAATACACACACTTTGGCACCAGAGAAGAACATTTTAAAGCTGTGCATAGCACCTGTTATATATTTCTTGTATTTATAGTCCTGGTATGATTGGTTTCTAAAGAAAAATTATGTCCACAGACAGCATGTTTTGTTCCTCCTCGTTACTCATATGCAAGAATGAAAGATCTATTACAACATACTCTTCCTTCTACCTGCTTTGATGAACTGCCTCAAAGCTCTCTGGGGAGACTCTTGCAAAGCCTGTGACTTACAGCTTAGGCTCAGAAAGCAGGTACTGGATTGCAAGAGCAGACTCAAAGGTCAGCTCAGAGCAGCCCAGGCAGCAGATTGCAGTTCCATTTCTAAAAGCAAAGGATACCACTGTGGTACAGGTGATTCCCCTCAAGCCTATACCCTCACAAAGAAAAAACTTAACAGATCTGCCTTTAGGGACAAACGTAAAAAGTTCAACTTGAAACTCTAACACCTGTTTCACAAAGACTTCTCCAGATTGCATATTATTTAAAAATTGCAGTTTACCTCAGCATCATTTCTCACTAAGTCAGTTAATGATTTCTATGTCTGTTCAATTTTCCAAAGACGTGTTTTGTTCTGCTCAGGTCTGTGTAGCATGCCCATCATTGTGATATCTCACCACCTCCCTGCAGTGTGACAACCCACTTCCCTGATGTGCATCTCTCACACACTGATCTGTCTTTTTTTCTCTTCTTCTCCCATAGAGAAATCTTCACAGATGAAAATAAATATGAATATATGCAGTTCACTTTTCAAAAATAGCTATATAATGCATTTATACTTTCATATATTATGTATGTATTTTTTTATAAAATAGTTATTGATGCCTTCTATTATCTGTACTTTCAGTAGTGAAGGCAGAGATGAAGAAATGCATCTTAGCAAAGTATCCAGGTTTCCAGTAGGTCTTACATTTTACTGAAATTTATTCCACAGACTTGTGCAGGAACGTCAGAAATTTTAGCAGAAGCAAAAAAAAAAACAAAAAGGGAAATAATTGTTACAGAGCCTCAGACAATCTATCAGGTGTTCATGCAACATATGTTGTAGATAAACCCTGAGATCTCCAACTGGACATAGCAGATACACCCACATTTAACAGCCAGTAAGATAACATCGTAAGTAATGGTGAGCTTTGTACTCGGCATCAGAGGTGTGACCACGCTGCTTTGTTGATGGCTCTGACCTGGAGAAGCTGATTGCTTTGTCCTTTGTCACATGCCAGGCCACTGCACGGTTATAAACAGAAATTGGGGCATTAGGACAGAGCCTTGTGGTCTAATTATGTTGTAACCAGCATCTTGCTTTCACAGACTTACGTGCATCTGCAAAGGGAGGCAATTGACACACTTCCCACTGCGTTTTTTGCAACCACACATGCAACTGTGCAGCACCTACACGTTGGTTTGACTATTTCTTCAAATCTATTTTCCTTTAACCCTTTCAAGCATGCTGGGGTGTGGTTAATTACAGCTTTAGAGAGAAGCCTATGAAAACACAGCAGCGTATTTCCTAGAGATACAGAGGTTTCAATATACACATCTGCATAGCATTCATCATATTCCTGAACAGTCCTGTACAAAACATCCTTTCTGTCATTACATTTTTAATGTAATAATTCTCACGGGAAACTGTTGATGAGGACTGGGATACAGATGAAGAGAAAACAGAAAGAGTGAAAGATGAAGGGCTGTTCTCAGCCCACAGATGAGTGATGGTTGTTGTAGGGGCTTATTGTTAAATAAAGATGAATGGTAAATTCTGCCATTTTTAGTAAAAACTGCTAAACCAAGAGAAAGGCTGGATTTGATGCAGGTGTTTTTTAAGTGAAGAACTTCCTTGAGAATAAGAAAATGTTTCAGATTTCAGGTGTGGAAATCATCAAAGTCCATGGATACTTCTGACAACAACCAGAGCCAAACTGGCTCTTTTAGCTCCTTTTTCCATTACTGGATCTGTAGAGCAGATCTTGGAACCCCTACAGATCAGATCACAATGGAGAGGACTTTGACACAGGGACGGACATAGGGCCACCAACTACCAAAATGCTGTGGTGGCCCGGGAAATCAAATTGAGTCGTAGCAAGGCTATCCTAGTGCCCCAGAAGGATTGTTTCAGGGCAGTTTGTACTGTCAGGTACATCACTTGTGAGTAGGAGCACGTATCCTGTGAGTTTTCACACTCCAACTCACCACCGGTAAATCATTAACTCAAATGCTTGCAACTGTCTGCCCATGACATTATAGTCTGACCTTGGGAAAGCCACTCTCACCTGATTCTGTTAATCTATTAATTGCTCCCTGGCAGGTGCTGATCCTCCTTGTCTTTTTCTGAAATGGAGATGTGGTGGATTCAGGCAACATTATGCCTCAGATTCCCCACCAGAAAAGTGGAGATAGTAATATTTACCTACGTCAGCAAATAGTTTGGATGCTTAATTAATCCTTTCAAAGCTTCTTAAAGTATAGATAAGAAGTAAAAAAAAAAATAACTTCTAATTTAATTTTCACTGTAGTTAAAAAAAAAAAAGGCACAGAGCTGTTTTTCCAATAAATAAATAGTTGTTTAAAAGAATTCAAAACTTACGAAACTACTCACTACTTTAACACCTGGTAAAAAAGCAAAACCCTTTGAATAGTTAATCTGACCTTATGTTTAATTAGAACACATTCAAAGGCAACAACTCACTCATTAAAATAACATGGTTTCTGCCATTTCCTTTTTATGAAGTTCAGTCGAATTGCACATTTTGTAGTTTAAGCCTTTGAATACCTGGGACCTTGGGAAATACCAACCTTCAGCCTCACCTCTGAGTCTGGAAAGATCATGGAACAGATCCTGCTAGAGGCTGTGCCAAGGCACATGGAGGATGGAGGTGATTTGAGACAGTCAGCATGGCTTCACCAAGGGCAAGTCCTGCCTGACCAACCCTGTGACCTTCTATGATGGCATGACTACATCAGTGGACAAAGAAAGGGCTACAGATGTCACTTATTTGGCTACAGATGTCACTTATTTGGACTTCTGCAAAGTCTTTGGCATGGTCCCCCCAACATTCTTCTCTCTAAATTGGAGAGCGATGGATTCAATGGGTTGACTGTTACATGGGTAAGAAATTGGGTGGACATTGGCATCCAGAGGGTGGTGGACAATGGCTCAGAGTCACAATGGACATCAGCGATGAGTTGTGTTCCTCAAGGGTCCATATTGGGGCCACTGTTATTTAATATCTTCATTAATGATGCAGGCGAAGGGATCAAGTGCACCCTCAGCAAGTTTGCAGATGACACCAAGCTGAGCGGTGCTGTTGACACATCTGAAAGATGGGATGCTGTCCAGAGGGACCAGGACAATCTCTAAGTGCTGCTCCTGGGTCAGGGCAATNTGGACAATGGCTCAGAGTCACAATGGACATCAGCGATGAGTTGTGTTCCTCAAGGGTCCATATTGGGGCCACTGTTATTTAATATCTTCATTAATGATGCAGGCGAAGGGATCAAGTGCACCCTCAGCAAGTTTGCAGATGACACCAAGCTGAGCGGTGCTGTTGACACATCTGAAAGATGGGATGCTGTCCAGAGGGACCAGGACAATCTCTAAGTGCTGCTCCTGGGTCAGGGCAATTTCTGGTATCAATCCAGGCTATGGAATGAACAGATCAAGAGCAGCCCTGCTGAGAAGAACTTGGGGGTGCAGGTGGATGAGAGGCTGGACATGACCTGGCAATGTGCACTTGCAGCCCAGAAAGCCAAATGTGTCCTGGGCTGCATCAAAAGCAGTGTGGGCAGCAGGTTGAGGGAGGTGATTCTGCCCCTCTGCTCTCATGAGACCCCCACCTGCAGTGCTGCATCCAGTTCTGGGGACCCCAGCAGGGGCCAGAAGGATACTGACCCATTAGAGTGAGTCCAGAGAAGAGCCACCAAGATGATCAGAGGGATGGAGCTTCTCTCCTGTTAGAAAAGGCTGAGAGAGCTGGGATTGTTCAACCCGAAGAAGAGAAGGCTTCAGGGTGAGCTGACTGCGGCTTTCCAGTACCTGAAGGGAGCCCACAAGAAATATGGAGAGGGACTTTTTACAAGGGCACGTAGTGACAGGACAAAGGAGAATGGCTTCAAATTGAGAGGAAATAGGTTTAGATTAGGTATTTGGAAGCAATTCTTTAAGGGTGTTGAGGCACTGGAACAATGTGATGGGTTTGATAAACCCCCAAAACTTAGATTAAGGCCTTAGTTGAGTTAGGCCTGAAACCAAATTTAGCAGACCTCAGTTTTTTGGGCCATGGGGCACTCAGTAGATTTAGAGGGGCAAGTGTCACCTGACTTAAGCAATCAAAGAGGTATTTCATATCATCTGACGTCAAGTATAAATCTAGTGGGGGAGGTATCCTCGCTCTCTCCCTCTCTCCAGATGGTGTGGTAGGGAGAGGACTCCCTGTTGCTGCTCCCAGAGCGACAGGCCTTGCTGCTTCCCTGCCGAGATGTCCACAGCAGTTCTGGTCTCTGGGAAGTAAATATCTTTTTGTTTGATGTTGCTTTGCTAGGTGCTCTTTCAGGGGAACGTCTTTGGTTTTTGTTTCCTGTGGGTTTTGGGTGGTGGAATCTGTGTGTTATTGGGGAGGGTAGCTTTGGATGAAGTTATTGTTGGTTTTTCTTATATTTGTACGTATATGTATTGTAACTTTCCTGTAAATATATGTATATAGTTTTTTCCAGTTTTAGGGTTTTTTTCCTTCCCTCCTTTCACTGGGACCACACGCATCTTGGAAGGGTTTGGCATTTTGCCAAGGTTGAACTCACAACAAACAGTTTGCCCAGAGAGAGGTTGTGGATGCCCCGTCCCTGGAAATGTTCAAGGCCAGGTTGGATGGGGATCTAAGCAACCTGGTCTAGTGAAAGGTGGCTCTGCTGACAGCAAGGGTTTGGAACTAGATGATCTTTAAGGTCCTTCCAACCCAAGTAATTCTGTGATTCTATGAATACAATTTAACAAGAGCCAGCTCGATGACATCTTGGACAAGAGCTGCCTGCACCAGAACCATCACTGAGACACGGTGCTACCAGCATTGCCATGTACTGTGCAAGATGTGATGTGCTCCCCGGTGGGAGGTCATGGGGGTGGACAGATGAGTCGTTTGGTTAGTCAAAGTCATACAAATTGGCTCAACTGGAGTCCACAAGAAGGACTTACGTATGCAAAGGGAGATGGTTACAGGCTGTCTGTCCACAGGAAAGACCATCATTCAGGTCCATCCCTGAATTGCTCTTCACTGCAATAACTTCCATCCAAGAAGTCTTGGCCATAGTAGGAAGCTCAGAAGGCACAAGCAAAGTCCTTTGTGCAAGGTAAAGAGGGTATGTGTGTGGGAGCACAAGGAGGGAGGCCATAAACAGTAGCACATGCCCTTTGATAACGATAACATATAAGGTGTTTGTTGTTAATTATTAATATTTAAATATTATTTCACATCTTTAACACTTCTATAGGTATATGGGTGGGACATAGTTAAGATATGAAAGCCTTTGATAAAATTTTGGTTTTATCACACATATACCAGCACAAGGTATGGCTGTGTAAGACTCTGAATATGAGACAACACTGTAAAGGTTTCACTTTAAGAGAAAAGATGGCAGGTGGCTGTTGTTGGAGTAATAAAGAGGTTTAACCTTGTAGTGCCTTAATGCATTGGTCTGAGTGTTTGCAAACAAAAATGTTTTACTACTGTGTATCCTAAAAGACATTCACAAGGTCAGGCTCTTTTTCAATGTATTTGTACTGTCAATGTTTGAGCATCCAGTAACTTTGGTGACATTACAGTGTGACAGAACTGCAGATGTGATGTTCACCAATGATCACTGTGTTGATCAAAATACAAGACAAAGCAGCTAAATGATAGCTGTAGCACCACAATGCCTACAACGTTAATGCATTACAAAGTTTGCGTGGTTTCAGAAATATTGCTGTTTCTTCCATAGGAGCAGTCAGTTTCGTTCACAATAACTTTTACATACCTCAGCAAAGAATTTCAAGCCTACATGTAACTAACCTAGCTTTGGTTCACATTTAACATCATCTTCATAGTACCTCTCAGTAGGAGAAATCATGAATGAAAGAGGACAAGGAATAGAGCAAACCTTCTCCTGCTGCAAGGCATCCATCTCAGATAATCCCATTTCTCCAATCAGGTATGGAATCCATTTTGGTTTGGTTTTTAATCAATCATGTTTCAGCTCAGAATGTCCCATTAATGTCTAGCAGTGAGTTGATAATATAACTGGTAAGTGATTAAGGGATGCCTGTATGTGGAAATAAAAGCCCAACCTTAGCTGCAGTAGGAGGGACATGATGCCAAGGGCCACTAAGAAATCCACAACCTGCCCCAGCAGAAGTCACCCTATGATCTTTTAAGCATTGCACACAAGTGCAAAAAAAGAAAAGTATAAAAACCTCCTGTTTACATGTAAATTTCAAAAGTATAAATGAATCCACAAAGCTTGTGGCACTCAGTACTCATGGCCTATATATTTCTTATTAGCTATTATAATATATAAAAAATATTTTACTTATTTGACAGACTTTATTAGTACAGAGGTTAATTGCCTTTCTCTGACACATTTTCACTGCCTACATCTGTGTCACAACATTATTTGCTTCATTAGTTTTTAAAGTGGAACAGCTAAAACTCAGGTTATTGTAATAATAACGTGTCTATAACTGTGCTTCTGCACCACATTATCTGCTTGCAATTCAGCTGATGAATCACCTATATTTCAAGCAAAGCTGGCCTTGCATTTGGAGGAATGCCAGGAAAACAGGTCAGTGTTATCAGCTGTAGGCACTGCTACCCCTTTTCATTTCCTTTGCCATCTTCCAAAAATAGTTCTTTCCTGCAAGAAGGTATTAAGAGTTAAGATGACAGCAGCTGAAATATTCCTTTCTCTTTATTGTGAAGCTTTATTTCTTATTGCACCTATTTTTCAAGTTTGATTTGTGGTTTTAGCAAAACACAAGATTTGGCTAGAAGTTCTGGTCTTTAGGCCATTACTCAGCAGAGCACATTGGTGCTGACTGAATGATTAAGTAGGAAAAGGATTAGTTGTTTGTGCTGAAAAATCTCCAGAAACCCCAGACACACACCAGCACCTACTGAGCAAAGGACAAAACAGAAACCTAGGTTTCCTGCTGTGGAAATGTGCCTGTCCCAATGGAATATCTCTATCTTGCAGCCCGTGTCCAAAAATCCTGAAGTGACAATGTGATAGTCTGTGTGATATTGGCCCATCACAGCAAATCATGAGAGGACAAGACCACCACTGTCCCAAGCAGCTAACAATCCAATTAAGGCAGTAACAGAAAGCAGACATACAGAGAGCATAAGGAAACAGTGAAGCAACATGGACATAACACTGCTTTTTTTATTTTTTAAGATTGTGCTTGATCAGGAATTACAGGATACAATAGCAGAGATTGAGCACACTGTCCCAGGGGGCTCTTCCTGCCCTCTGTTCCCATGTCAGATGAAGGCAAGAAGTCACGTGCAGCACAGCTGCTGCCCAATCATGGCTGCGTCTCTTATAAAAGGGATCACTCTCACGCTGTGGATGAGTGTGTGAGTCAGCGGAGCATGTCCTTTCGCTTTCTGTCCTAAATGTGCCTCTGTGCACAGCGCACTACCTAACTCAGACACACGCTCATTGGGTATCATGTCTCACAAAAAATCGCCCTTCACCACTGATGATAAAATGCTTTTTAATACTACTGACTTTACTGCCTTAATGACTTCCTTGTCATAGCCTACCTTCCTCCAACAATTTCTTCTCTTCCTTCTCTTCCTCACTGTGTTCCCTGTTCAATGTAAGAGGGATTCTAGGAACATTTCCTGACCTTTTGTTCCTTCCCTAATATGAGAGTACAGAAGAAAAACATCTGGAGGAAAGCCCAGATGCAACAGCCTCAAAAAGGTGCTTCCAGCCCATCCATGTGGCTGATCCTGTGCAGCTCCTGAAAGTCCCCAGGGGTCAGCACTGTCCTGGTCTGCTTACCCCAGGCTCCAACCCCAGGCCAGCATATGACAAGAGAGCAAACCACAGCTGAGAGGGACAAGTCCCCCCACTTGTAGACCCACTCTGCACAGACTCACCTCACTCCAGAGCCATCAGTGCAGATGCAGCAAGTTCATCCCAGAATAGCTTCACTCCCAACAACATGGGTGAGCTGGGCTGCAACAACTTCCTGACCAGATGGGGCTTACTCCCTGCCTGTGGTCACAAGGGTGATATGCACAACCTTGAAATGCCACTAGCCAGAATGTCAGTGGTCTCATCCCAAACTATGCCACAGTTCTCATGGGCAGCCCTGAGCTGGTTTTGTACACGCTCACCATGGCATAGCCTGGGAGAATCCCAAGAGAGCAGCAAGGACCTCACTGCAACCACCTGCCCAGCTTTGTTCCCAGTTCTGAGCAGCTGAAACACAACTACACATTGCTATGGCTACATTGCCTTTGATACCCAGCTCAGTGCTAGCTCAGGCACAGCTAAAAGCACATCTCCAAATCACAGGATAAACCCAGCACAAGCTGCCCATCGTCAGTGGCTGCTCCCTCTATAACTATTCCCCTGCACATCCCTTCCTCCCCCTTCCACTCCTTGCAGAGCAAAATCACTGAGTACAGTGCACACGGGCAAGAAACGTAATTACACACACACACACTATCTTGAGCCCTTCATAATTACATTTTAAATTGGTTTACTCAGAATCCTTTCAGCTAATCATTTTCACCCAAGTCTAATCAACTCTAAGCACTAAAATAAATATATAGCATCTACCTGGTGTAGCCCTTCTCTTCTGCCTCAGGCCCTCATGGTCTAGTTTGTTGGGCATTGGGAATTTGGATTTGGAAAGTTTTAGGTTCCACTTTCATTATGAGCAAGCACCAGACTTTCATTCTAAGCCACCGAAATGCACAGGCAAAATTCACACGTGCAAACCAGTGGCAGCTTCCGCCTCTGTGGAATCCCACAAATATTTTCTTCACTTTCAGTTCCTGCACCTCTGGATAGCTCATAAATATGTGGCTGAAACAGAATGCAAAAAACTTGATGCAAACAGATGCCTGATTCTCATACAGAATCAGTAAGTGGCTTACTTTCCCTCACAACTGAGTCTGAATGGAAGATGGTCTGCTACGAAGGAAGAAGTTCACAGCTTCTTACTTGCTATGCGAATGTTCTTACACACACAACTGTAAAATCTGCATTTTCATGAGCAAGTCAGCATTTCTTTGAGCTGTCTCTAGCCTATACTTGCCTGCCTGCAGCTTGCATTCACAGTTTAGGAAAGGAGGCTCAAAAATTCAACCCCAAGCATCTTCAATTTAATTCACCTGAACTATATGTTTCCCATACCCTTCTAGCTGCTTCTCTCCCTCACCTTTCTGTATAAGTCCTGTGTTGGCTGGACCCAGACTGCTGGTATAAAACCCTCAGGACTGTAAAGGAGAAGGGTAGTCATTTTCCCTAATTTCATACACACTCTTACTAACTCTCAGCACCACAGTAGTGTGAATCCAGCTCTCAGCAAAGCTTTAATAGCAAAGCTGAATGTGTGAAGCTTCATTACTTTTAAAATATACTACACAGTTCTGCATATTCACTGGTATACATAATGCTCCATCTTACAGCACAGAGTGCTTTCCAGCCACCAAGCCCAGTGCTTTACTCTTACCAAGAAATTAAGTTTCCCGGAACTCTGTAAGACTGGCTACTATTTTTAGCTCCTCTTTGTGGGTGGTGAGGGAGAAACCAAGAGGTTAACTGCTTTGCTTGAGGGCTCAGCATGGGCACCGTCATCTACCTCCACATGACTGCCAACAACCAAGCCCAGCAGGAGCGTCCCAGTCCTTAGTGCCAATTACTGAAGTTTCACTGGTCTGGCGGAGGTGGGAGGAGAGGTGGATTGCTGTGCTCCAGAGACAGAAAAACATGTCAGTATTTTAATCACTGGACAGAAAAACAAGTAAGAAGGAAATTAAGTTTCCAAAATACTTTTTTTTTATCCACATCATGAGTTGCCTCACCTGCTACCAGCTGGCTCACAGGGATTATTTGCCCTTGGGCTTTGCCTTCTCTTGCCACATGCCCTCCTCAAGCAGCTGTGACCACATCATGCTCCCCTCAGCACTGACTCACTCCCTGCCTCTCCACAGGACCTGAGCAAGCTATTTGCCCTCAGTCAACTCTTGTTTATGGGTTCTGATACAAAAGACAAGTGTTCATGTGGCATTCTGTATCTAGGAAAATGTCATGCTTCATACATTCAGTTATCAACCACTATGCCAAGTGCTTTATGTTATCTACAAAAAGCAGACTTCAGAGGGAAATGAACTACGGCAAATCAAAGTCTATTACTAGGAAAGAGAGGAGAGTCGTAAGCCAGGCTTGCAGCATTCTTCCAGCTGCATAACTTTCTAAACTACTTTACCCAGCCGAAGAGTTAATAAATGGTCACCCAGTTGCAATCAAAAATAACAATTCATCTACTGTTACTCAGAAGGGCTTTCCTAAGCCCCTGGGGCCCAACTGCAGCAGGCGGCAGTGCACTGGTTCAGACAGCAACAAGAAGGGTGAAAAATGTCTCACACCTCCCCAGCAGCTGAGAGGGAAGCAATGAGAAAGTCCCACTCATCCTACCCAGTGCCTCCAGAAGCCACTGTCACCCACCTCCAAACTCCAAGCAGGGCAGCACTGTGGCTTTACCCTCCTGTCTGCACTGCCTGGGCCAAGTGCTGCTGCGAGTTACTGCTCAGCAGGGCAGGGTGGACACATGCACAGCCTCAGCCCTGATCAAATGAATTCACTTCTCCCAACTGTTCCATTCCTCCCTCCCCTCACACTGATACACACTGCAGCAGTGCCTGGACCAAAGCTGCTCCCTACCTGCAGAAATCCCTCAGACTCTGCAGTCTCCAGCTCTGCAGGTTTGAGCACTGCATGGGGAGCAGCAGAGGACCAGTCCCATCCACCAGTTACCTCTGTAGCCAAGTCTATACCACTCAAAAAATAACAGGTATTTTTATCATAATACAAACCAGTTCGTTACTGGTTCACAAGAACGAAAAAGAAAAAAAAAGAATTCCTTTTTTCTGATCTTGATTCTGGAAGACTGAGAGCCACTGAATAAGAGGTGCCATCGAAACATGCCAGCTCTTCTGGAATCAGAGAAAAGGGATATGAAACTCAGAAATGAAACCTTAACCCAAGCTTTATAGCTGCTTGTGTGTATTGGGTCAAGACAAAATCAGGGGCCCAGATTCATTAAAACTTCGGTACTTTGGACTTTGGACTTGCATCTGGATTTGACAGTGTGGGTGTACATATATCAGCAGTGAGGAAATTACCATAGGAAATTAAAGGCACCAACACACAAATCTGCAGCCAGTAAGAACAATAAAGAGGAACTGTTTAAATGTATCAGGAACAAACAAAATCCTAACAATGGGATAGCTCCACAGCCAGATAGGAATCTCAAAATTGTCAGTCATGATTCATAAAAGCAGAAATATTCAATAAATATTTCAGGTTTGCATTTGGAAAGTAGTGGGATGATGCATTCTTATCTCACAGTGATAAGGAAATACTTTCTATTCCATCAGTTACTTAGGGGAAAGTTAAACAGCCACTATCAAAACTGAACATTTTTCAATCAGCAGCACTTGGTAAGTTGCACCTCAGCATACTAAAGAAATGTGCCAAAGAGTTTTTCAAAATGTTTGTGTTGATTTTTCACACTTCCTGGACCACTGGAGAATTTCCAGAAGACTGGAAAAAAGCTCATACGGCATCACTATTTACAGAGGTTAAAACAAGCAGTCTGGGCAACCACAAGCTGGTTAGCCTAACAGTGATCAAGGAATCAAGTGCATTAATGGGAAGGGTTAATGAGGTAACAGTCTTTTTCCTACCCTCCACCCCCCATATTTTTATGACTAGTACTACCCAGTGCAGCACCTGGTCTGGAGATGACACAACTCAAAGTCCCCTCTGTCTCCATGTCTCATTTGCGCTGCACCTTCATCCTGCTCAGATGGACTTGTGTGGGTTAGAGTTGAAAAAGGCTTAAAGAGGGCAGCTGATAAAGGTAGCTGTGTCTATGGCATGAGTTTCAACATCTGTGAGGCATTTAATGCAGTCCCACATGGCATTCTGATTAAAATAATTAGCACTACCCAGAATTAATGTACCTCATATTAAATCAATTAAAAGCTGGTGAGCCAAAAGCGCTCAAAAAGGCAATCCTAACTGAACCATCCCCATCTTCACAAGATGTTAATGGGATCCCACAGAAACCTCTTGGCCCAGTGCTGTTCACTATCTTTAGCAATTATTTGGAGAAAATGAAAAAAATGTTACTATTGAAAGATAAATCTCATATCAAAATTGCTGGAGTAGCAAATGATGGAGAGAAAAATAGTGATACTGACCAATCTGCATCACTGGGTCAAGTGGATTTGCTGGAATCTGAGTTTTCATCAGGCACATTCACCAATGCCTTAAAACCTGCAACTCACTCAATACATAGTAGGTGCCCAAAACCATCACTGAAAGACCTAATGGGTAATTTCCATTTTAGCATTCTGTGGTACTCAGCTGGACTGGATTTTTCCTAGGTATGTGAGATTAGCTCAGTTGGTTAAAACTTGATCCTAGTAATGCCAAGGTCAGGGGTTCAATCCCCTGTAAGGGCCATTCACTTAAGAGTTTGACTTGATGAGCCTTGTGGGTCTCTTCCAACTTGGAATATTCTGTAATTCTGTATAATTGACCTGGAGAGAAGCAGGCAACAATGCTGAATGTTGAACCCAGAGTATTCACACATGCTGGTTCTAGGATAGTGAGACAAACCGCTCCAGGCATCATCAACATATTGCTGAGATTGACAGACTCCTCCAAAAGGTGTTTCACTGTGTGAACACAACCCTCACCCACAGCTATCATCCTTAGGTTTCAGAATGAATGTTGATTGGGCAAGGATGGACACAATCCCTCCTACCATTTAGATGGCAGGAAGACATCTCTGCCTTGCTATTCATTTGAGAGATTGTGTCATAAACATTCAGTCCCTCAGAAGCTCAGCGGTGAACTCCACTGTGTGAGGAGCCAAATTTCTTCCCCTTGATTTTCCATGTGATCTGCCTCAGCCTTTGGCCTAAGTACTCCTGTTTCCAGGTGTGCAGTTAGGCTGCATGGTTGAACAGGATATGGCCATGGCCTTATCTATGCCATCCCTATGTTTAATCACAAAGGACACTGCTACTGATGGCATGCATTAGGGCATAGCAAAGAGCATACAAGAAATCTCAGGCACTCCCACACTGCCTCATACCCCAGTATAAGATCTATTACATCTATTACATGCTGGCTTAAAAACCTCATAAAAGTCTGAAGTTATTACTTTTTTCTTTTTAAAAAAAATAAATTATTATTTGGGCAAGGTTTTGAGTTCTTCTCATTTTGCTGTTTCAAAGCCATTCTTTTTAGATAGGCTGGGCCCCCAGAGTTTGGGGAGCTCATTCCTGTCCCACTGAACATTCATCACATTTGGGACTCACTCAAGAGCTCCCAGGAAAGGAGCTCCCACACAGGGGAAGTCAGGGCTAAAAGCAAACCCTCATTTAATAGCCCTGAGCTCCACTAGCTTGGCTCCCCCAGAGCAGGTCCTTGCCAACATAGCCCCAACCTGTAAACCTAAACCTGCCCTGACAGGAGCAAGAGGAGCAAGGGACACGTCCTTAATAGTGACCCTCCACAGCTGCTGCACCCTATCGTGGCAATGGGGACATCTCCAAACTGAGCTCAGCACATGAACCACAGTGCTGTCAGCTCAGTCCCAGCTTGCAGAACAAGCCATTTTCCAAAAGGCTTAGGCAAAGGAATTGTGTTCCTGTAATATAATTCTGGATCCAGAGTAGGGACTTGTGCCCTCAGCTGCTTTAATATCTCTGTGGAACAACTTAGCAAAGGAGGGAAGAATAATACCAAATTCTGGGCTCTGTGGGCTGATGAAATTAGTTATAATTTTTGGTAGAAACAATTTTGTGCTCTCCAAGCCTCATCCATAACACTGCAACAATGCAAGAACAGAAATAAAATTGATAATGTGTGATAAATAGGAGGTGTATTTCTTAAGAGTGACATTCTTTAATTGCCATGACACAACATATGAAGAAATCCTGTATACAAAACTGCAGAGCAGCCTTTGCAGAATGTATATCCAAGAAATAATGCAGCACAAGGCTCATCAAGCTCACCATTGCCTGTGTGCCTGGAGGAGCTGACTAAAAGACCAGTAGCAGCTGGCAGGAAATGGGTAAGAAAGCTGACCACAGATAAACTGTAGGATGCTAAAGAGTAGCAGAAGATATACTCTGGGAGAGGAAGCCAAGCTGTCAGGTCACACTGTAGTCTAGTGCATACAGTACATACAGCCCGCTATTGAAGTATGCGGCCACCAGATAATGGTCAGGGGACACAGCTGTCAGGCAACGATGAAGTAACTCCAAGGAGCCCGAAGCAGAGTGTGGTACAGCTGCGGATGTTTCTGTTGAGCAGGATAAAGCCTGCCTGTCTCGAGGGTATCAGAGCAAATTCAGTGCCATGTGAGCGGCACTAAATAATTAGGTTCCCGATGCTTATTTAAATCAGCATTGATCAAAACAGGATACCAGTGAAAGCTCCTCAGAGCTGGGCCTGATCTGAGCATACATGGGAGCACACAAACATTGCATAGCCTAAATAAAGTAACTTGCATGTTCCATACTCATTTTGCAGGTAACGCTGCCAGCAGTGTCAGGGATTTCTCTGTGCTGCAGATTTGGGAAGTCAGCGGCTGTGCGGAGATGGTGGGGGATTCACCTCCACTGCAGCAGGAGCAGGACACGGCCTTGGGTATCATTCAGCATTGGAAGGCTGTGCCAAGGCTGGGTGCTCGTGTGTCTGCTGTGGAGATAGTGAACTTCCCTCATTATATGATGAAGGTAATTAGGGGCCATTAACCTGCTGGGTGGCAAACAGTGTGGTGTGCTGAGGGGAACCAGGAGAAATGTGATGACAGAGCAGGGCATGTTTTGCTGGGTTTGCCAAACAGCCAGAAAGTGGCTGCTGCTGGATCATACAGGATCAAAGACCAGGAGTTTAAAATGTACTAAGTAAGTAAGGTCTTATAAACACTGGTCTTAGTCATGCAGCTCTCCAGGAGGCTGTTTTAGATGATCCACTGGCTGAAACCTTATTTCAGGCTCAGGAAGCTTCTAAGGTGGAGGAAAAGACAACATTTGCTCAGTGGGAGAAGGCAGGGGCTTGACAGGTGACACTGGCCTTCAGACAGCTCCAGGAGACACCTACGCTCACCCCCAGCACCCAAAGGAAGAATTAACTATGCTCCAGCTGTGCAGAGATGTATCAGCAGGAGGAAGAACCGCTGCCTCAGCAGCACCACCGCAGCGAGGGACAACAGGAGGGCCATGAGCCCTCCAGTCAGTCGGGGGCAGAAACTGCCTTTCAGCCTGGAAGCAAAGGCAAGCAGGGAGAGCTGCTGTGTGGTGACGGATGACTTCTGCCTCCTCACTCTGCAGGACAAGAGGTGTCGATGCACTAACTGGCCTGACATTTGCTTTGGTGTTGTTTGTTTTTTTTTTTTTTACATTCCATGAGTCCTCTAAATAATGGGAACAACAGGGCTCTGCACCTGGGAAGGCCGTTGTGCATTTCTATCCGATAGGCAGGATATCAGGGTTAGCTAAATATGAGTTCAGCTGCGGGACTGACTCACCGCTTGTTCCTGGAACTGTCTGAAGGAGGGGAGGATGCTGTGGGCAGGCTCTAACTGTATCATCTGGGTTAGGGCCGGTAGCAGATGGTCCTAAAAACATACTTCCATGTGGGTTTAAAATAGCACAGCACCCACAATCAGCTGAATGGGGAAATGTGAAAAAGGCTTGTCACACAAGGAATGCTGCTGTGAAGATCTGCAGTCAGGAGGGGATCCAAAGCTTCACCAGCCCTCACAGTATAAAGTGCCCAAGGCTGTCTCCTCGCTCATACTAGCTCACACCACTGCCCTGTCCCACCAGCCCTGGCAGGGGGATTCTGACCTTCCCATCATGTTTCATGCAAGAGAACAATCTTTTTTTTTTTTTTTCCCCACCATAAAATAAAATTAGGAAACTTTCTCTAAAAGCAGCTTTTCTAGTTAAGCAGCACTCCCTGTCCACTGCATAAGCTTAAGCCTAAAAACCTACATTTAAAAAAAAAAAAAAAAAGAATCCCTTCTCATTTGTGAGTCAACCTGCTGTACGTGTTGGTCAACAGCAACGACAGCCCTGAACAGTTTGAGCCTGTAGTTACATCCCGCTGGCTGCTCTGATGCCACACGCAGAATGCGGGAGGTGGTGACAGGGCTCTGCAGACGGCTGTCCCGAGGGGTCGGCACGGAGCACCCGGGAGCGCCGGAACGATCCCCACTGTGGGTGAGTGTCCGCCCCACGCAGCAGCCCAGGGAAAGGGTCTGGCTGGCCGTGGAGAAGCACAGCATCGCAGGGCTGCCCCCTGCCTTGCCCCAGCTCATCCGAGGTCGCCCCGGCAGTGGCGAACATCACCTCGTAGGTGCGCATTTCCTCCGCCTGCCTCTAGAGCCAGCACAGAGACCCTTCCCAGGGCACATCCTGGGACCCTGCCAGCTGATGTCTTCCAGTTGAAGAGAGCTGGGGTGACTTATTTCTCAAGGCTCAGGTTAACCCCCAAAACTGCCTGCGCCAGAGGGAGCGGGATGAAGGGATATCCGAGGAACTGATTGGCAATTTGTGTACCTGGCTTCCTCAGGCTGATGGGTACAGAGATGCTGGGGACAAAAGAAAAACCTCCCATTTCCCCAGCCCTCCCCCTATCCTCCCTGCTATAAGAGCTGTCACCGGCAACAGAAAGCCTGATTCCTCCTCAGGCCCTATATTTGTGTCTCAGTGGATGTGCAGATATACCGGCAAAGGTTTCTTGCTTCTTCCCCTTTTCCCTGCCTCCTGCCTTTTTGCCATGCAAGCACCAAGAGCAATCTGGGCTGTAACCTTTAGAGGAAGAGAAATATCACAGGCACATCTGCTTTTACAGTTAATTGGCCACAATTTTTGAAATGGGCAGAAGTGGCTCAGATGAACAAAAAGAGATCCCCAAGAAGCTGTGGCCCCTGTGGGAGCCTGGCTCCAGCTCCTAGAGCTGTTCATAGAAAATATCCCACTGACATCAGACAGACACATCGAGGTTTGCTTGAGATCATACCGACTCCTGGTGCAAACAGGTCCAGCCCCAGCTGCTCTGCTGGAACTTGCGTGATTACAGAGTCACTACTCCTCTGTTTAGAGCATATTTCAAAAGCAAAGTTTTTCCTAGACATTACCCTAGTCCTAAAAAGCAAACACATGCTGTCTACACCTTGCACTTTGTTTTTAACATCTCCTGTAAACTGCTCTTAGCACTGCAAGAAAGCATTTCAGAGCACATTTTAAAAAATATTTTCTATGTCTGGCTTGACTGGGTTTTTATCAGCACAAAGCTATTAGTATAGCACTGGCTTGTTATATGCTTACTGCCAGTACAATAAAGGCTGTAATGAGAGATGTTTTAGATGAAGATTAATTATTACTGCCAATGGTTGCAGAGAAAGTGCTCATTTGGGCAGAGTGGGCTGAGGGAAGGAAAGGCTGTTGTGGTGTTTGCTGCAGCCTTCACTCATTACCTTTTCCAGAAAGCATTAAGCTTCCTGCCTGCACTTGCAGTACACATCACACAATTTTATCAGGAGGCAGTTCCTAAAATCTAGGCTGAGAGATTTTAGGAGATGGGAAAGCTATCTGAGTTCACACAGGGTTGCCCTTTCCACCCATATTTTCACATTTTGGTTCTCTTGTACTGAAATGGTCACTATTCTTCTGTTCAAATTAGAGTTGCACAAATTGGGCAGGGCACTTTCTAGATGTAGAGGAAGACACAAAGGCATGGTCTTAAAATATCTGAATAGCACTTCTGTTTCTGCTTCCATGTACACAGAGAAGAAATTCCAGAATCAATAAGATAACCTCTTTCCTTATTGCTTATTTAAATTATATGCCACTTTAACTGGAAATGATCACGTCCCAGGGCCCTGCTTATTTTTACTGCCTCTCCATCTCTCCCCAAGAATTCAACATACAATAGTGAAATAGCAAGCCTAATATATGACACAGTCTGAGTACATAATATTTTACAATAAATGTAAATTATATATATATATAAACAGAAAGAGCGTGACTGTGAGAAAGAACTACCCTACCTACTTCCCATTCATGCTATGCAAACACCTTTCACATGTGTCTTTACTCACTGAATGCAAACAGTGAGTATGCATACAGCTATGCCCACAAAGCATACACTCCTCATTAAAATCCATGCAGTAAATTTGTATCTGATTAACTTTTAAATCCTTCACCTTCCCACAACTCCATCTTACCCAGATCTAGTGGTCCAAATCCTGATCACTTCTTCAGCAACCTGTTGCAGTCAGGGTCTTCTGTCTCCTTTGAAAAGCGTGCTCTGGTCCCTATGGATGTTATTGGCTTGAACCCCAGGTCACATCCAATTTCACACCACTGGCAATAAAGTGAAGAGGTTATACATGGAGTTTCGTATCATGCAAAGGGAATAGACTGCACTTTCCAACAAGGCAATATTTTTATGGAAAATCAAGGCACATGAGGACATTAACATGTTTCATTTTCACATAGGGGAAAGTTTTTCTCAGATTATTTTTAGAAAGATTTACTGGTTTTAATTTTGGTAGTTGGAGCCTAAAAAAGGAAGCATGGCACATGGCCTCTTAAAAAGTTGCAAAACCCACTCTCAATAAAATTTAATATGCCCTGACTTGGCTTTTCTTTAATGTGCACTGTGTGAAGTGCAGTGGTATAACATTTTTAGCATCAATCATTTCAGCACACTCCTGAGTAATGTGACTACCTTACACCTCTGCAGATAGGACATTTATTCAATGCCACTTACTTTCTCTGTACTATGTGCACATCTGCATCCCTAAAAACACTTGTATCACCGGTGACTTTTCCTTGTTTTCCAACATTAGTGCCCATTGGAGGAGTCACTAAGTGCATGGAGATCAAGAGAACTGTGCTGACACAAACACACTCTAATAGACCAGATTGTCATCCCAGCAAAACACAATGTCTGATGAGTACGTGCTGGTATGTACTCTGGGTGTGCACTGCTGCATTTCTGTGTGTGTGTGTAGGTAAATTTCACATCCACTAATTCTTGGTGGAACAAAAGTGGCCAAATGTGCTTCTGCAGTGAACTGATGGAGTCCTGTGTAACTTGACAGAGCTGTAACAGGTTACACCCACTGCGTGGTTGGCTCAGATGCTTTGGGAAGCTGCTCCAGTAAGAATTTTGCTGCCATAGCTATTATGTGAAAGCAGTGCTACTATAGATTGTATTATTTATTGCATATTTTATGTCACTAATGCAGTCAGGAGGATATAATGAAGAGGAGCAGGACCACCTGGCTCACCAAGTCCAGTTTCTCTGAGATTATATAAATAGATGTTCTGCCCAGAATGGTCTGTGAACACTGTGAACATTTTCACCATCACACCCACACCCCACCTGAAATACATAAAAAGCCACAGGAAACATGAGAGATCAAAATGTCACGCATATTCTAGGTACCAGAAGTAACTGAGAATTTCCTCCCATCCCCTAGAAAAGTTCATTCAGGTACTGCCATTTATCCTGGATGTCATCTGGAGCTTTGACTTTATGAAGTTAAAATATGCATAATATGGGAGTGCACCCATCAGGGCTAATTAGTTATTCAAGTAGATACTGATCTCTAACATTTTGGCTAACCACAGAGACCTCTTTCAACAGCAAGCCAAACTTTCTACAGGATGGGTTAAATACCAAGACTGTACAGAAGACGACTTCAAGAAGAAGCCCTTGTTAGTCAGTATGCCCCTCTTTACCCTTGTTAATCAGCATGTCACTGCAAAACATATAATAAGCTCATATTTCCCCATGGGCAATGTTATAAAGTGGCAATGGGAAAAGTACTACTGATTTAAAGCAAGCAACTCCACTTTCCTAAAGCTAGTTTTCCTCTAGGGAACTTTTCTCATAAAACACAGAGATCCAGCACATTTGGGTTTTTAATAGGGACTGTCAGATTGGTACAGCTTTGAACTCTCATGTGAGATATTCACTAAGGTTTTCAAAGGAACAGGTCAATTTGTAAGCAGAATTAGACACTTCATATTTAATAATCCAGAGTTATTACCTAAAACTGATTTTCAAACAATTGGATGTGAAGTGGCCACAGGACGTAGTTAAAAGGAAGTTCGTAGAAAAGAAAGCACATGAAATCTAGAGTCAAAATACATATGGCCTAATTTAAAAACAGGATTAAAGGAAATTCACAAAGTCATTTTGCTGCCAGATTTAATTAGTATGTTTAATATGTGAGATCACCTGAATCTACTTTTACTTGTTTTGTGTCCCATTAGGAGTTTCACAGGAGCAGTAATATGATTGAGTGGCCCCTGTGAGGGATGAAGCTTAGGCTGCTTTGAAACAAATTGAATTAATTTGAAATGATTCTTTCCAGGTATGACATTCTTGGAAACAGATGTGGGGATAAGGAGGGAGGGCATCAAAAGTACAGATAGATATACCTATAACAATACCCACCTTTTTGTATATACATCAGCACCTTTTTAAATATTTCCAGAAATATTGTAACATGAGAAAGCCTGTTCACATAATATTGCAATTGATCATACTCTATCAAATTAGGATAGTATTTGAGATACCACAGTGGCAAGGGTCCTCCCACAAATTTTCAATCTGTACCAGTTCTCTTAAATATGAAAGCTATGGGGAACGGGTCATGGGCAGGGTTTTTTGGAAGATACTAGAGAGTAAATTTGTACCCAAACATTTCAGAGCAGGTGAAACAGGCCAGATTTCAGGTCACTGGCAGACAGAGCCATCACAGAGGAATGGGGGTCTTACTTTGAGTGGCATCACGGCCTTTCCACTAGATTTCACTATTGTTGACTAATTTTACATGGAAGTCACTCGGGGTTTACACTGTTGAGTAGCAGTGCAAACCTCTAAATAGGATAAATAGAGCAGATTTTATACTGTTTCGCAAACAAACGGTATCATAAATGCTTTAAATAGTACAGCTTCATAGCTAAAATACTATATAACAGCAGAGGAGGTGGAAGCAAGGGCAGTAAGGATAGTATCATAAGAAAAACTGTTCTGAGACTGATTTCTGGAGACTCAGAATATCTAAAATTTACACCCAACTCTGTAAGCTACAAGTGCTCATTTTGCCTGAAAACAAGTCCATGCATATGCATTCTCATTTTAACCTGCAAAAACATTTCAAAATCCAGGCCCTGATCTGGCAAGATGCTGAATGTTTTCCCTTTTCATCAGACAAGCCTCTAAAGAGATACTGAAGCATGCATACTGTAGGAGCCGAAGCGCAGCCACAAAGGCTAATTTACCCAGCCAAAAAGCAGTCATTGCTGCCACTGCTATGCAGACATACCCACTCCCTTCAGCAGAACTTCAGTGAAGACTGAGGGCACTTGTCACTTCACAGGGAGCACTCAGTGTCTCCCAGGCTCACGTTGGGTCTACATATGGATGAGCCGAATATTTTTCACTACAAACACTCTTCCCCTTCCAGGCCTCCTTCACTTTCAGTTCTGAAGGGTGAATTCATTGAAAACATCTGCACTACTAGAAACATTCTGTGCTTTTTCCAAACCTCATCCCCATGGTGGCTGTGTAGTAATGGAGAATAGACAGAGCTGCATAACACAAGCCTGCAAGCAATGAACTACAGTAGAGAGAGGACACCAAATGCTGGAGCTTTGCCTCCTACACCTGGGCACTACCTAGGCTCTGCTTACCTTCTGCCATGTATTCTACTCTCTGCCATATAGTCAAAAGGTTTCCACATCCCACTCCACCACTCGTACCTCCATGATACAGAACACCTCTTAAACAAATTTCACTCATCCGCCTGTTGTGTTACCTTCTGCACACCTATGAGTTCCTATGTGCTCCCCTCAGTATCAAGGGCAATTCTGGAGTTGCTTTCAGGGTATCTTACCTAACTTGTATCTCTCCTTTTGTCCTTTTTCCCAATTTTCTTTTAATATTGCAGACTTGCAGCACTAAGGAAAGGGCTCTGTAACCGTGTCACAACAGTGTAGTAGAGGCACAAGTGGGACGGATCCTGTGCCGTTCACAATCAGCAACAAGGTGTCTGGGCTAAGACTGCACGAGCATGTTTATGGCAGTAAACTTTAACGAGCCACATGAATTCTTCAAAAAAGAGAAGGGAAAAGATGCATTTTTGTTTGGGGAATAGGGGATGTGGACCAGCCTCCAGCAGCCCTATCAGGAAGGCATGTGTAAGGGCTTGCGTGGCCATCTGTTTCTCCTCCTTATCAGAGCTCCGGTGCCAGCTGCCTCTGTGGCTGAGCTGTCCCACGTGCAGGTCCCCTGCCCGGTCCTGTGCTGCCTCTGCTACTCCTCACTAATCCCATGTAACTCTATGAGCCTGTTTCCTACCAACCCTACTTGGCCCCACCCCACTGTAAACCCCTTATAAATCACAGAGGGGAAGCTGGCGTCTCCTCATGGTGCCTTTAGCTGTGTTGCTCCTTCCCTGAGCCGCTTCTGAGGCACATCAGAGTGAATGCTGCACTCGCCTGACTTCCCGCGTTCTTCAGCCTGCTGAACCTCCATTTCCTGCAATGCCATAAAAGTGTGGTCCAAGCCTGAACAACCACAGGATTTATGTCTGCTGACCTAGCACCCACATCCCAGTGCTGCTGAGCCCAAACTGCAATTAAAGCTGCAAAAGCAGCCCAGAAGTCAATACCCCAGATAGGCAGGCAAGATAAGAACCTAATAGCAGATAGACAGGCTGATAGGCGCGTTTGAAAGCTGCAGCCACCTGGGAGCCACGCATGGTGATGCAATCCTGCAGTGGCAGTTGCCAAAGTCATTCTGACAGCAGAGGCCAAGGGTGGGCAGGGCGCCCGCAGGGGCGCCGGGAGGGAGCTGAGTCCACATCGTCCATCTGCAGAGAGGTGTGAAAACAGGCAGAGCCACAGCCAGGCTCCCTTTGGGGTGTCTCACAGTACTGGAAGCACAGCACTCCACTAAGCCTTGTGCTCAGAGACCGTGAACAACCGGGATTGAAAAAATATGTGTAACCTGGCTAAAGGACAGCAAGTTGCTGGGGGAACGGAAGGGGGAGGCAAGGGAGCGTGGTAGGCTGTGGATATCTGGAGGATGCTGACCCCAACAAGGGCATGGAGGCCCAGTAAGAGAGCGAGAAATCATCTGGGATGCTAAGTTTTGCATTACTGCTCCTGAATGAAATGCTGGATGAAATTAAGAGAAGAACAATGAAACCCAACCAGGCAGGACAGGCTGGCAGATGCACTGGCACTTCATCTCCTTTGCATTCCAGCACCTCCATAAGCAGACTAACAGGGAGGAAGGCACAGGGGTTGCTCCCATAGCTCATCCAAGGCACAGCAGCCAGACCTGGCCTTCTCAATTCACTTGCAGAGGTGGAAAGAATCCATCTGTATTGTAAGATTATCTTTCAGCCCAGGAGGCACATCCATGGACCAACCATGAACACAATAACAGAACAAAACAATGATGCCACTCCCCAAAGAATTTCCCATTGATCTCAGTGTATGAGAAGTAACAACAGTTGGATGTAGTCTCCCCGCCAAGGACTTAGAAATTTACAGTGAGTTGCCACAGCACTTTCACTAGCTTTTCAGTCTCCTCTTGAGCTTTACTTCTTTGCAGCCAACAAATTAGTCTGTACAAAATCCAATACTGAATGCAATTTTCATTCTAACCTACATGTAGAACTTCAGTGTCTTCAGTGAACCCAGGGTGAGAGACAAACTAATGTACTTCTCAGAATGGGCTTATAAACTCAAATCTGGCCCAGATTATTACAAACTGTTATTATTATATTTGTAATAATAACAACTTCATAATTTAACTGTTTGTCTCCAAGTACATTGTACGAAGGCCACCTCCTATTAGTTCCCTAGTGTTGTTACCACCACAGCAGGATGTGGCTTTGTGATAGACTTCCATAGCAAGACTAAGGATGGAACTGGACTGACAACTGAATTACAGCTAGAAGTAGTTGCCTTTATTCCAGTGTTCAAGGATCTAGCACGACAACATGGCAAAGGTCATACCCTTATCACCAACGCTGGCTTCCAGAACAGACAACTTCTCTTTCCTGGGACATCAATTGAATCAGCTATTACAAACCTTTGACTACCTCTTGGAGAAGAATCAATAGTCCTTACAACCTATTTCTCATTTTGACAGAGATGTTCTATTGCTGTACCAAATTCCTATTCAAGAATACATTCTCCCTTGAAGAAGTACTTACAAAGCCTACTAGAGTTCTTAGGGATTTTACTGAGACTGAACACTAAAAGTATGAATTATTTGAAACAGACAGGCTAAACCTTCCTGACCAAACACCCTGAACAATGTACAAATGTGAATTTGAGTGAGATATGAATTCAGACTGGATCGAGTCCAGTGAGGGTCAATCCCATGTCATACAGTACAAAGCATAAATCTGAGATTAAAGAGAACTGAAAATAAATCCTTGTGCTGCTTTGGTAATTTTTATTTAAAGCTATGGAAAGCACAAATATTTATAAACAATATTCTTACAGGACTTGGAGGGTATTCTTCCCTTTCAAATAATTACTATTTAAAGAAATTCTGACCTCACTTAAAATGAGATGCAGCATGTGAGTATGCAGAGTTTTGTTGGAGAAAATAAATACTATTAAAAATAAAATAAGCATTTCGAAACCTCAGGCACTAATGCCAACCAATCAGCCTGGCAGGCTTGAAGGCAAACATGCAAGAAAGGCTCAGATAATGCAATGATGCAAGATGCAAAAGAATCTGCTTGCTTGGGTAAGATAGAAGATCGCTATTTAACACCACCAAGACAACACCTCCAGGCTCTCTTATTTAAGTATTGAGCTAACCTGACTCTGTTTAGCTCACAAAGTCTATTGGGACCAGACGATGATGAAGTTAGAGGCAAGATAACTGGAGATTAAACTTTACAGATATTTCTGTTCCTGAAATTACTTCCCTTTCTATACTCTGTTACTGGCTCTAGTTCACAAGTTTCTTATTCTCTCTTAATAAAGTTTAAAACAATTCACCCAGTTGAGGATTGGGCCCTGAATTTTTGTTGCTCTTTTAGAAGAAAGTAAAATTAATGGTGCTTATAAAGCCTCCAGAAGGTCAGCAAGAGGTGCATGAAGCACCCTGTGACTTTGTGTTAAAAGGAGGAAATTCCAGTCCCAGTTTCTCAACCACCTTAACTTCAGAGATACAGAAGGATGCATATGCACTCAAAATGAGGAAGGAGATGTATGTGATGGACTGCAGAGGGTAGGTAGTTACTCAACAGTACAAATAATAAGTAAGATGAAGAGCTTATAAGTAGAGCAGTGGAAAGGGTGCTTTAGAAGAGCAGGGAATTGCAGCTGTAAGCCCACTGAAATATCAGTACTGTCTGCATGGTTCTATGGTGAGTGTTATTCTGAGGAGGTGAGGAATGCAAGGCAGGGGGTCTGTGGTCTATGGTTTGTTTTTCCATCAATACATATGTCTGACTTCGAGTAAAAGATTAACGAGACAGCTAGCAAATGTCCTAGGAGACAAATGGGTAAAATGCTGTTTGTACATGTCAGTTGAGGGAGGGCTCATTCTCATCTCAGTCTCTGAATGAATCTGCTAGGATGCACACCTGCACCAGGAAGATTTCCTTGACAAGGTAACCCTTTCCTCTGCAGAACACGAATAAGTCAGCATACAGCTTACCTGACACGTACATTCTTTCAGTCAGTGTGGTTTGGAAAGGACCTTCCACCTACTTTTTTTCTGCATGTGACGTACATTGCTGCATGTTACAGAAAACCCCCAGGTAAAGTAAATGGAAACTCTATCCAGCAGCTATGCACCTGGTGTTTTTGCATTTCCCAACAGATATTACAGTTGCTGGAATGATGTGTGAATCTTCTACAACAACTCCTATTGACAATTTAGTTTAGGTGTGGCATGAGAGAGATCTGAGTTATTGATAACAATGACCCACAGCCTGTTGCTAAAGAGAAGGAAGAAAGGAACTGATGGAATTTATAGTTAAAAAAAAAAAAANACAAAACAAAAAGTCAATGCCAAACCATAAACCCCCACAAATATTTACATTCTACTACTTTTGACACTAACCACTCTACTACAGGCTGAAAAGACTGCAAGCAAGTATGCTGACACTTTGATTTTCCAGGGATGGTCATGGCAGTGAAGAGAACAGCTAGATTGTCACTAAAGCTCATCCTTCCTAGGTATCAAAAACACTGCTGTGTTTTCCTGTCCTGTTGGCAGTCTGTGTTACTGGTGATCCCTCAGAGTTGATGGTGTAACGCTGTTGGCATGAGTCCTGCAAGGAATGCAGTGGCGCCCAGTCAACCACCAGTACTAACCACAGCCTCCCTGCAGATATTAACTAACCTGGCAGCTCAGCTCTGTGTAGTAATGCCACAAAAAATGAGAGCACGTTTTCCTTTCCTCACTGCCCTTCTCCTGGTTTTGTTCTATTATTTCTCTTTTCTGGAAAAGTCGGAGGGAGTTAAGCAGATTCCCTAAGAAGAAAAGTGACCTACCACTTGTAACGCTGTCACAACCTTCAACATCTATTATGTTTTAATTTCTGCTTTACCTGAAACCTGTGAAGTGTGAGTCACATCCATTTTCCTTATGCCATGATGGAGAGGAATGCTGATATGTGGGAACTGACAAAGAAGCATGAGGGAGCCGATGTTCACCTCTTAAACTTGATGAAATCTGCTGGTGAATCATAGGGTAAGAACTTGACCTCACCCATGAAGTTGCATGAAGATTAAAAGAACTTCCTTGTACCACTTTGCTGTGACTCCGACTACAAAATTTATTGTCTAGAGATGAGCAGTTAAACCACCCCACTAAGCTCAAGGAGAATGAGTTCAAGTCTTGTCAAGGGCCACCTTTGACAACCCAGCTCAAAATAACATAAGCTATCCCTTTTGATGAGTCAAGAGCAACCAGTCCTGCTACTGGACACAGCAGACAGATGCAGGCTGAGGAAAGGGACATACTCAACCATCCCAGACCCTTTCATTTTAGTGACATCATATGTATTTCTGTGCAAAAGGTTTGATGCCCTGAACAAGACGGTGATGTTGCAGTAAATTAGCCCTCAAGCAATGTTTCTATCTTCCTTCAATCTGACAGCATGCAAGGAAGCATAGAATAAGCTTGTCCAAAAAAGTTAAGAAACGATTACAAAATTATAAGGGCATCTACAGCCACAGCTGAAAAGCAGGAAAAGGGAACACCATGAAATGAACACGATTTGTTATGAACTAACAGCTTTCTGTATGCAAGGCTCTTAATCATGTATGGATTAAAAACGTCCTAATACGAGCTTTCTTTCCATGCCTGAGTGCAGCTCTTGAACTTGTGATGATTTGGCCCACAGGCAGTGCCAGGGTGCTGTGTCACTCCTCCCTGAGAGTGCTGCAGAACGCAGGAAATAAGACACATGCTGGTCCATCCTGTACTGTACTCTTACTTCTATTTTTTTCCTTCTTTGCAGCTGCAAAATACAACTGAGCAAGTTAAAATTCCACTTCCCTTGAACACGGAAGCCAGCAGTGCATTTTGTCACATGGTCATATCAGCAGACCGCAACAACAAGCCCAGTCACCTGGTGAAACAATCCACTCGGAGATTTGGAAGGAAAATTTCCTTTGGGCAGGTGACACTGGACATCTGGCAGCCCTCTGCTTCTGTTCTGAGAATAACACCTACGTTGTAGGGCAGGCTGCCAGAAGCTGCACCCACCTGGGATGTAGCCAGCCCAAGATGAAAGGGAGCACCAAATCCAGAAGGGATGATTAGCATTCACTGATGTTGTTCAGGACAGAGGTACCTGGGAACATGCTAGTTCCCCTTAGGTGTTCAGTACTGCATGGTAAAGTCAGGGAGCTAAGAAAGTTAATCAGGTCAGAGCCAGGCTTGCATATGCTTTCTCCACAGGAATTACAAACTACTTGCCAAATACTCTGATTGGGTAATTGCTACCTGGATTACTAAGGATGTGCAGCCCAAAAGAAGATAATTGCTCAGAGTTTCTGATAGATTGCATCACTCCCTGCCAAAGTATAAAGCAGAATGAGAATTATCAACACATAATGTAAGGATACAAGCCTGTGTGTACAGCAGGGCTGAACCCATCATGGCTGGCTGAAGCAGAAGAAACATTAACCCCCACACTGTTTGTAGGAAAGCAGTAATTTGATTCTGAATGCCAGAAGCATTTGTGGAATCCAGAGATTCCCTGAAATAACCTTCCCTTTCTTAGGACACAGGAGACAAGCATTCATCCCTGCTCTAAAATGTAAATTTGACAAAAGCTAATTTTATGCCAGCATCTAGCTATGAGATCATTGTTCTACCAGCATACAAGTTTAGCCTCAAGTTTAGCCTCACACTACCACATATTTGATGACCAAGTGCAACTTGGAGCAGAGCCTGTAGTGGCTGTAAAGGGTGCTGCTACATGATAAAAAAATCCATCACCCATTTTATTTAACTATAAAGAAAAATGGTTAGGTGCTACTAAGATTAGGAAATGGAAAGATTAGGCATCCAAAATATTACAAAATAATTGTATGTGAGAGTATAAGATTCCTGAAGCATTTCAAAAGTACATTTCTTCTCTGCAACCAAACAGCAATACAATCCAGGAAATAGAACAGAAATTATTCAAAATTTCACTCTATTCCAGTCAACCATGCATACAATGCTGACTCAGGAGCAAACATTAACAAGCAGGAGCCATGCGGGAACTTACAAATCCAATTGTACATCTCCCAAGGGGAGTCATTACAACAGTGTCAAACAGGCCTTAAGCAGGAGGAATGAATAGGTGGGGGGAGATTTGACAGCAGGGGTAAACAGTGCTTGTAGGAAAGGCCCCAGTAACAACAGGTCAAATCGACACACACAGCCTTCAGACTGAACTGTGATCCTGAGGTTTTTAAGGAGGAAAATGATAGCCCGTATCAAAAGCAATTAAGGAAGACATGATGTAAATATAATGAGAGAGAGCACATTAAAATATCCAGTGCACGGCCCACTTCTGTGTGCCATTAGAAGATTACTCTTAGGTTTATAACTGAAACAGATAATTTTAGACATGACCACAAACAAGCAAACTACATCTCTAAGCAATCTAGGAGTTGGCAATATTATTAGGGCTTATTCAAGGTACTAAACCTGGCCATAGATGAAATATTAATTAAAGGTTGCAGTCAGTACCTTCAGAAAATAACTATTCAACACCGCAATAGTGTTTTCCCTAATTGTGTAAGGTAGTTTCATCTTACTATGCAATAAAGCTTAGACCAAAATGTTAGCGTAAGAAGATCACAGAGCTTTATTGATGGGCTGAAACTTAGGAAAGGCATGTGTATTAATATTTGACTTTAGAAAGTATGCAAGTGACTTCAATAAACCTGTGTTTGTCTTCTATATGAAATAATGGATAAATAGTCAACAGCCTTTCTTTCACTGTTGGGTGGATCATAAAATTAGTGTCTAAATTAAGGCTCCAATTAATCTGTATTAAAGAATTTGTCAATACAAGTAAAATCATTGCAAGTTTAATATAATCATGTTTCTGGGATCTTTTGTTGGTTTTGGTTTTTTCCCTCTTATTACCATTAAGAATAGAGGGGTTTTATCAATGCCCAAATCACAGCTCCCTTAAACTGGGAGGTATCCAAAATTCTGATCCTGTAGCATGCCTCCCCCTCCTACTTATGAGAAAAAAAAAAAAAAAAAAAAAAAAGTTATATTATCTATTGTGAAAAGATCTTTTTTCTTGAGACATGAACTACAAATTTTACTCCTCCCATTCACACCGAAAAGAACATTACTCCCTAAACAGCACCACTTAATCCAAAACAAACAGCAAGAGATCTAAAATATCCCTTAGTTTACTAAGGAATATAAGACTCAGAGAGCACCTCCTTCTTGGAACAAAGGAAGGAGAGAGGGTGGATTCAAAGGGGCTGCATTCGAAAGGGTCTAACTCATCTCCAAGTACTATGGCCAAATTTATGAGTATTTCCACAGAAAAAAAATAAGCATCAGAAGGATATCCTGACTCAGAATGCAGCAGAATTGATTCCCACAAGCCTGGGAGTGTTGCTGATTTTCATGATAGAGCTGTTAATCTTATAATAAAATAACTTCTGAATGTATTTTACGCTCGGCGATGAGCTCTCCTAGCAGTGACCTCAGTGTTAGCAGCCTTCCCCACTAACAGGGCTGTGGAAATATTGCTGGAGGCAGGTCTTGCATTGCTTTCTTTTGTCTCTCTACTTAGTCTTTCCAGAAAGATACTACCAGAAGCAGAGAAAAGCCATAAAACTGAAAACATAATTTTAAATCAAAAGGCTTTTAGTGAATGTATTAAAGGGGCTATCCATGTTCCCAGTTGTGACTATAGCAATTACATGATGAAAACACCTGGGCAGGTGCATAATTTAAAAAAAAAAAAAATAATAAAATAAGGAAAACCTCTCCCTTTAGGAAAGGTCAGGCTTTATATTTCAGTAGGTCTCTTTGGCTAAAGAAGAAGAAATGAGTACAGAGTGAAAGAAAGAGGAGTGGGATACGAGAGAAAAAAAGATGAGAGTAAAGAATGGGCAGTGGAAAAAAACAGCAGGGAAGGAGGATGAAAGAGAAAGATGACATCTGACTTGGCCAAGGGGTGAACCACAAACCTAGTCATTGCCAGTGCCCAGGACAAAAATAACTCATTTGTCCACCACTGGCAGAGCAGATGCCAATGCAGCGGGACAATGTCCTCCCCACACTGCCCTGCCCAGCACATCCCCAGCCCACTTCCAGACCTGCCTCTTTCCCTGTGCTGTGTGACAAAACTCAGGGTGTTCTCGCAGTCCCTGTGGTTGTGGTTAGGAAACTGCCGCATGATGGGTCTCAATAGAAAAAGTATTTTAATACAAGAAAAACAGGAAACTCAAGCACGTTTTGGGTCTAATTCAATTTCAGTTCCCTGATTCCTTTATTTTCTATGGACAAAAGGCATGTAACAAAATTATGAACTGGGACGTGAAGAAAGCAGAACTGTGCACATGACAGATAAAGCTGGCTCATTATGTGAAAACTGAAGCCATGCAAAATAAAAATTCAGAGCAGATTAGAGCACCTCTCTTCCAAAAACCAGTTAGGACCAGTCAAGCAAATCCCAGCACCTGGACAGAGTTTGAGCAGAATGTATATGAACTGGCACAGGTCACGGTTTCACAAGAGTAGACCAGGTTATGAAGAAATGCAAATATTCTTTCCTCATTTTAAGCTAAAGCAACCTCTAGTTTAGGAATCTCCGGAGACAAGGTACAAGGTACCAGTTCAATGTCAGCTGCCTCACACTCTCTTTGCAATATCATCAGTGCATTTTAGTGCTAATGTACTAAAGCATGACACTAGCTAAAGATAACCACATTCTATTGAGAAACATAACAATAGAAATAATGGAATAAGCACTTCATGCAATTTGCTAGGAATGTAGTTTGGACACCAACAGCCAAAACAAACTAAAATGGCAAATGCAAGGACTCTATTTTGAAAAGATCTGCAAACAGACTCAGCAGCTTTACAGGGGGTCATATTTTCCACAAGGATAAACTGTCCTTGAACAATATTTTCAGTGTTCTGGGTACTAATGTGCTTTCTTTTCATATGGATTGTTCTCACCTCCGCTCCTTTTCCCTGAACAAATATTTACTATGACCAATAAAATTCTGCTCTCCATTTATGACTTAAATAGCATCTCATTCCCACACGCTGTTTTATATACCTATACATAGAGCATACGTGCCCACAGAAAATGACATCTCCAAACTACGTCTGGTGGAATGATTTTTAAGCAATCATTTTCACTGTAGATTTCAGTCCTGATTCATCAATACATTTAATTCACTGTGGTATTAGCTCTGTGAGTGAGAGGAATGAAACATTCAGCTCAAAAAAGGAGGTGACGTATTTCACCAGAGACAAAGCATTTCTGTGAGTATATGTAAGAGTGATGCCTAATGCATTGCCCATAAGCATGGGAATAAATACATCATCCTCACAGGGAACTTCTGACATGTCTAATTTTAAGAAAGCAACAGAAAATGTTTTTAGTGAACTATTCATACACTTCTATATGTGTTCAAGAGTTTTAACAGGTCAGAGAGTAAGTGGGCAAATTACAGCCAGCGAGATGCCAGCAGACTATTAGGGATAAGATGCTGTTATTCATTCATTATTTACCGATTGTTATTTGCTGCTCATCATCTTGAAAATTTCAGTAAATGAGTCAGGAATGAAAAGAATCCTTAGATGTGAACCACAAACATCCAGAACAAACTATATATGAACATAAAGAGTAAAAATTTCACAGGTTAACATATAAACCCAGCATGTCATCTAAGCCTCTTTTCTTTCCTACTAGGGGGGACACACCCTCAGCACACCGGGGCCCACCAGCATATGTGCTGTGTTTATATAGCTTTGGGGAAGTCGGGGACCATGCTCCACATGCAGGTCCTTTTTTGCTGAATTCCCCTCCAGGAGCACAGGGGCAAAGAGGAACACATCTCTCGTGAACACCTGCAACCAGCAGTTCCTTCCTCAGGCACTGAAATAGATTTTCCTCACACTACAGTAAAACAAGATACCGGCTGTTCCCCTTCATTTGCACCAAAATATAAGCAGTTGTACTAACAAGAAAGAAGGTGAGAGCTGAAGCAGGTTCCTCTGGGATGCCAAAGCAGAGCTACATAAAGCATTAAGATGCACCCACACACACAGCAACATGGATGGATTGTCTCAGCATGTACGGCCTCCTAACAACTTGATTAGGACTGGACCTAACTTGGTTTAGGGCCTAGCTAAGTCTGATGTTTGAAATTATTAGCATGGGCATGCATGCTTTATTTTCTATTTTATGCATACATTGGCTGTGGACAAAATTTGGTTTCTGTCAAGATAACTAGACTTCAGGACAAAGTAATGGCCACAAGGCAGCCAACCACCAAGCTGAGCCCAATGGCAAGGGAAGCACCGACTTCCCTGTGGGTGGAAGGAGGGGTAATGTATCAGCACAGAGCCTTGGTCAAAGCAGAAGAGGGTGAGAATTCCCTTTCAAAAAAAGAGATGTGTGTCCAGCATGAGGAAGGACAGGTTAAACAGCCTGTGCTACCTGCTCTGGGAGAGCAACCTCTGTATGGCAAAGGCCTCAGTGCCAAATGCCAGTGAAGTGTTAAGCTGCGGAAAACTAAGTCTCAACCACCAACACACTGGAGACAGCAACAACTATTGGCTTTGGCTGCCTGGAATAGCAAGAGATACAAAATGTAGGCCTGCCAGGAGTGTTGGTAAGAGGGACTAGTGAGATGCTGGACTGATGGATAGTCCCATGTGCTGAGCTGAAAGGAAATCCAGATGGTGTCCTGACAATCTTGAGTGCGAGAATTTCAGATCCACCAGGCCAAGAAAAGGGAATTACATAGAATCACAGAATCACTTATGTTGAAAAGACCTTTAAGATCACCAAATTCAACTGTAAACCTAGTATTGCCAAGTCCACCACTAAACCATGTCCCTAAGTGCCACATCTGTACATCTTTTCAATACCATCAGGGATCGTGACTCAACCACATCCCTGGGCAGCCTGCTCCAATGCTTGACAATCATTTTGGTCAAGGAATTTTTCCTAATAGCCAATCTAAACTTTCCCTGGTGCAACTTGAGGCAATTTCCTCTTGTCCTATGACTTGTTACTTGGGAGAAGAGACCAATCCCTACCTCACTACAACCTCTTTTCAGATACAGAGTGTTATAATATCCCTCCTGAGCCTCTTTTTTTTCTCCAAACTGAACAACTCTGGTTCCCTCAGCTGCACCTCACAGGACTTGTTCACTAGACCCTTCACCAGCTTGAGACAGTCATATCTCAATGCTTAGGAGACTTCCCCTTCACCAAGTTGCTTGGTTGTAAGGTGATTTTGTTACTTAGCAGCAAGAGTGTTCTGTACTAACACCTGCATGACAATTTGATATTTGTTAGCTGTGTCATCTGAAACCTTATCTGTCTCATTTGAGCAAAGTTACCGTCTGTCAGACACTAAAGGTAAACCCTGCTTTACAGAGAAGGTATCTTTTCATCTATTATTTGGCTACTATCAAGCATTTATCAACAATAGAATAGTACAAGTCACACTCTTCTGCACACCATGCACTACATACAAAAATGTCTTTTAAATAGTTCCTAATTAAGCCACAGTGCTGGTTTCAGGGGCTTTTCCAGTACTTCTGAGAAGAGACAACAGGCTAAGTTAGACAGCAGTGGCAAACAGCCAGTGTGCAGGTGAGAGAAGGGACCCCTAACTTCCTATCTGCCCAGCATCCCCACACGCCTGACCCCTTTCAGTCTCCGTGAATAAGATTTCGTTGATTTTCATAAAACAGATGCTCCTGACAACTACTAGGAAGTCACTAAACACTGTAAATAACTAAAATAGATAATATTGTTGTAAAAATACACTGAAGAATTGCTATTTGTGATGCATGAGCTTTGCTGTGCTGGGTACGTTAACTTAATAAATTGCAAAATTAACTCAAACACAAAGGGTCTCTCACTGAACTGTGAAAATTAGCATGGTTCTGTTGCAATGCATAATATTTCAGTACTGCCTTTAATCAGAGGATCTCAAAATATATTTATGGTCCAAAATTAATAAGCCATACTATATTTCCTTGAGCTATGCAAGTATGATTATAGCCTACACTGCACTACTATCACTGCACTTCTCCACATCTATAACACTGTTGAGTGGGCTCATGGAACAGTAACAAGCTCTAACCATTGCCTTGTTTCTAGTTTACCAATGTGCTAGTCATGTGAACATATGTACATACATGTGTAGCCATGCTACTCTTTCCCTGCCCATGCAGGTACAAAAGATACAGATTGGTGGGACGATAAATAAACTTGCAACAGTCTTTTCCCAGATGCCTATTTCTTGCAGTTTTCTGGTGGGAACTTCTGAAGGAGAAGTAGCAACAGAACTGCAATGAGAATGTGTTTGTGTACTCGTGTGGATGCACAAGCAACAAATTAGTACATCACATTGCGGAATCATGTAACATCTGAGAAGCAGACAGGTAAGACTAAAATTTACCATTTTAAAACAGCTGCATACATAACTTGCCTTGCTAATCACACAGAAGATTATTCATGGTGAAAGAGATTTAAAAATCCAATTTAGTTTTAATCATGTATTGGTAGTTAAAGGCTAGAAGAAAAGTATTATTCTACAGACAGTGATCAGAGACACCAGGAGACTTAACTTTCCCACAGTTACATGGTAAGTCTGTGGCCACACTGGCAATTCCATCCACTCAAATTGCTATTAATGCTGCTTACAACATTAGTGCCTAAGAACTACTGCAAATGAAGTACCTTCAGTTTCACCAGGCTCTGTGCACACAGAGCCACAGCCTGGCCCTGCCTGGAGCTCTCACAGCCAAAAGAAAGAACGCTAGAGGAAAGGCTGGAGGAAAGGCAGTACCACAGCCAGAAAATTGTGTGATAGAAACAATTTCACAGGAGGTCCTCTTGTGGTTTTCTTCTTAGCAGGGTTTAGATAAAGTAGGGTGTGTGGAACTAAAAGAATCAAGTGACTGATAAGAAAAGATATAAGGAGAAATAGGCCAGAAGAGATGAAGACAAAACAGAGCAGACAAGGATCAAAAATGAAGTGAAAGGACTGCAGTGAGTGGTAAAATGCAGAAAGGAGAGAGACGGAACTCCAGCGAAAGAGGATGAGGTGCAGAAAATGTTCCAGAAGTACAGCAAGCTCTCACAGCATCTAACAGTCCCTGTTTCAGCAACTCTGGTAGTAGTTCCTCTCTGTGGTTCAGTGGAGGCATCGCTTGTGTCCTAACATCCTCTGAGCAAAAGAGCTCCCTACACAACTCTGTGCTGAGGGAAGGGGGAGGGATGGGCACTGACCAGAGCCCATCTACTTCCCCATCTCCTCACAGCCAGCTCAGCCCTGGCTGCCTCTGCAGCTGCTCTGCCAGCTACAGAGCTTGGCCGCAAGGCCAACCACAAGCCCAAACTTCTTCTCTTGCTACTTGGTTCACCACTTGTATCTCACACAACAGGCCTGTTGAGAGCATGCTGCGAACATGTCGAACATTCCTGCTTCTCTTCCATATCCACACCATTCCCTTTTCTGGTTCAGATGAGCAGAAATATATACGCAGTAGATGAGAGAGGAAGAGAGGAAAGAGGAGAAAAGATGGAACTTCCTGGCTCATCACCCAGGCTGTTTTTTAGCCAGGTGTACTGACAAATATGCAATATTGCTAAATGCTGTTCCTATTAAACCCAACTGGATTTTAAGGACTTAAAGCTTAATTATTTTTTTATGAACACTGTTTAAACCCCCATATTTCTAAGTCTTCTGTACCAGACAGTTATGTCATGCACCCTTTTCCTGCAGACAAAAGGACACGGGTATATAGCAGATCATGGTTTATGACAGGTGGAAACAGAAGATGGAGGCACTGCCACTTACCTCCATATCCCTGTCCCCTGTGGGAGGAAATGGAGTTCAAGGGGATGGATGTACAACCATTTCTCCTGGTATCTTGCCAGTTGTCTGCCCCTGAGTCTATTATGAGTAATGCTGATCCACCACCTGGAGCCTGTGTTGGCCATTCACACTGTTGTTCATGGCGAGTAACCATAGTAAGCATGTGTAAGAGATCTCTGCCCATATTTTTGAAGAGTTCTGGGATTGCTGGAAAGATGAAGAAAAGTTAAGCTGGGCCCCAGACTGTACCATGTAACCAAGTTCCCCGTGGATCCACTCCCTGGTGACAGACTTGTACAAAGGTTTCCTCTCCCTTGGGGGTGTATTAGAAGCAGCAAGAAATGAGTTATAGCAGGGTCACTTCTCAACAGGCAGCAGGTAAGAAAAGATCTTTTCTTCTCCTAAGCCACTCTGAATCCCGCTCAGCAGCAAGTATCTTTCCAGAATCCTTCAGACAGTACAACACAGCTCACTGCCTCTAAAAGAGTGACCTTCAAACAAGAATATCAAAGCTAGGGCAACAGGTTTCTGAAACATTTCAAACAGTTTCTTGTGAGTCATCATTAAAATGGCCATTTGTGGGTAAGAACAAAATCCTGAGCAAAGGTTACCCCTCAAATGCTTTTGAAAAGCCATGTGCTGTGTTAAGCAAAACCATTACAACACAAGCTGTAACCTATTTCCAACATTCAGAGCCAGAGATCATATAAAACTATCAGATTAGATTTGTATTGTAAAGTTTCTACTAAAATAAAGTCACGCCTGATAATACTGATATAGTACACCCTATAGGTAAGTAAATCAATATTATCATTACCCCCCAGAGTGCAATACTCAAGCTAGGTCTGGTAATCAAAGCAGACTGTGTTTAACAGAATATCAGAAATATTTATGACATCTTTAAACAATTTCAAGTCTGAAAGCTAGAGCCCTGATGATTCAAAGTACAAAAGCAGTATTTTGACAGCACTTCATGGAAAGAGGATTTTCTTTCTCCACCATCAGATCCCCTGCATGCAATCCAGACTCACAGTAAATACCCAGGCCACATACAACACACATACACACCCCCAGGCATCCAAAGTTTCAGCTGTTGCAAACTAGTATTGCTTGCTTGCCTTCAGCACAACTGTCTGCAGCACCTGAGGATCTGCCCCAAGAAACATATTTCATCAGAAACTGAAAAGCACCAGTTTTAAGGTAGCTTTTGATAGATTTACAAGGTTGGTGTTCTTTTTTAAATTAACATCCTTTAGTTCGTGACAGGCCTTCAGCATTTTTATATAACAAGTACCATTTTAAGCTCATCTGCAAGGTATTCAGGGCAATGCCAACACACAGTACTGCCAGGCACTGGTGTTTGGGGTTTACAAGTTATTACATTTCAGTCACCAAACTAAAGGCCTAGGATCTCATCTGAGAGTTCAATCTTCACCTCACAAAAGTGCAGATTGTGAGCTGAGGCTGAGACTGTGGCTGCAACAGAAAGGGTCTGGCTTCACAACAAGCTTCACCGACTCTCACACCTCCATCCTCACCACATTTTCACAGATAAGAAGCTTTGCTTCCCTGCTGACATTGTTGGGAATGTGCTGAGCAGGCTGTGGTTTAACAACAGAGTATACTTGTCTTTCTGTCCAATCACTAAAGTGGGTAGGTCAATAGGATCAGAAGTTTAGTAAACTTTACAAAATCAAATCTGCTATTAATACAGTCTGGGTTGAGTTTGGTTTTCTTTTTACTAGACTGGTTCATAAGAAGACTCATCTACTCATCTGTTCATTCTCAAGCAACATAAACTCCTTAACTCACTGCACGTTTAACTGGAAAACCCAGGACCCAGTGATGTATCCTGAGCCCTACCACCCAAAAAGCACTGCAATTTGAAAATCTTTACAAGTGGTGGTCAATGCTTGTTGAAGAAACTGCTGTTAGAGTCCCCCCCAATACCTGCCAGAAGTAGCTACCCCTACCACACAGCTCCTCTTCATTCCTATCACAAAGGCTAGCAAGTTAATTTAAAACAAGAAAAGCTCTTTAATCTAGATGACATTACCCTGAAGCAGATTCTCACTGTCTCTTTCCAAATGGCTCTGTTGAAGCAATGGCATTATAGAAAAAAAAAAAAAATAACCACCAACAAAGAGGAAAGAACATCTGAAACTAGTGTGCCGTTCTACGGTGAATGTCTACCACATCCTAAAACACAAAACATCAGTCAAATGAAATCTGCAGGCAAAACCAATCTTAGCCTGACAATGACTTTTCTTTGAAAGAGATTAAAGAAAAAATAATTGCAGTGAAAAACTACTCCTTTACCTAAAAAAATTTGGGGAAATTCTAAGATCACATACCTTGGATAAAATGAATACATTCTGGAAATTACTAACAACTAGTTGACTTCCCTTATGGTAATGTTAGTATTTGAAGCTAAGGAAAAAGACAGTAAATGTCAGAAGATAGCTCTGAATTACACTTCTCTAGTGCTTAGACCTGAATGGTATTTGATAGCAAATTTTGGCCACAGAAACTTTTTTGCCTTGATTTTTGTTTCTTTCCTGTGAAACTCTGAAAGTGGGTTTTTTTTTCTTTTTTAGTTTCAGGCTGGTTTATGTTCTTCAGATCTTATTTTTCTGTATAACTGCTGGAAAAGCTGAGTCTTATGTTCATATACACAAATCTGAAATGCAGTTTTCAAGGCTTTCTTCTGGAAAATGCCAATTTCCTCTAAAACGCTCATTTTTCATGGAAAAAAAAAATCTGAACTTCTTCTCTTTTCTCAAGATGGAACTCATTTCAAACTTGCAGAGATTTGTCACCTTTTATTTCAAATCTTGGAATAGTAATTCAAGATGATTTTCCAAGTAGCCAGATCTTGAAGTGGAGTGGAGGAGGCACTTTTGTGGAGCTTGCATTGATACGTTAGGTTCCCTCTGTAGCTGTTGATGAAAATCACCTCATGGTGACAGCAAGGAAAGGAAAGGAAGAAAGGAGGAAAGGAGGCTTGAAAGAGTGGGAATATCCAATAAAGAATAAAAACCTTTTCAAAGAATTTAATATTTCTATTCCATTCTGTCCTTACTGTCAGCAAATCTCAAAACAAATACAAACTTTGCCACTCAACACTGGTATAACTGACTTCATGTTCCCGTCATCCTTCTTCTTTTAATATTAGTACTGTGGAAAATGAAACCAAGTAACTTCTGTTCAGCCTAGGCATGGAAACCAGTGCTGCATATGCAGACAAGGAAGGATCTCCCTGATTTCAAACAGGAGTCTGCAAAACCAAGTGAGACCAGTCCAACACAGCCAGTCCCTGGACGAGATCCCCCTTCACAGATCTCCCTCAGCTGGGACCTGCCTCTTCCCTGTTGCTGCAACCCCGAGTCTTTTCACATCGGAATACAGCACTTAGGCCAAATTGTGGAGTGGTTTTATGAGGTGGAAAGGCACCAGCTAGGGGCTAAAGAAAGGCCAATAAACTACTCTAACTTGTAACAAAATAACAGATTTAAAACAGGTCAACTGAGGTGAAGGACAAGTGCATTAATCGCCTGTATTAACAAGGCTCTGTGTGCCTGCAGCAGCACTCAATTGGAAAAGACAGTACATCTTGCTGTAAATAAGACAAATAAACAGCAGCTACAACAACAAATCTTCCCCCAATTTCTTTTACTTTTCATTAAACGAGTAATCTGACTTTTATTAAGTCCTCTTCAAAGTCCATATACGCCAACCTTTCTAACTGCGCCTGTTTACTCCCCATATGTACCCCAAGACATACATTGCAGCCTGACAAGTGCCTGGAAAGGAACTTCAGCCAGTTTTGTTCTTAAGTGATAATCGAAGAAATCCTCCGTCACGTGTTGCAGCAGTGTGAGTTGGCCATACCAGGATGAAGAGTCATGCAGATGTTACCCAAATGCTTCCATTAACTTAATCTTCCTCAGAAGAGCCCTTCTGCTGCCAAGTACTTAAGAGTGTCACTTGGGATTTAGATGCCATTTCTGTTCACTACTGAGGACTGGTCATGTGTAGGAATCTGCAGCCTTGATAATAGGGTTTACGGAACACCATGAAAATAGATTACTGGCTCCTGAAAACATTTTTAAAAGACAATGTTACCTTTTACTAGTCTTAAAGTGCTTTCTGGCATGGAAGACTTAATGGGTATTTATTCTTGTATGTTTTCTAGAACATCAATTTACAACAAAATAAGGATCATCATAATAATTAGCTGAGATGCCGACAACATGAATCAAGAGTCTAGATCATTAAATGTTTTTATCCACATCATTTTAAAAAATAAAACTGTATTTTTGTGATCAGAAAATGCATCAGACTTTTTCAATTGTCCTAGCATATGCTGTTATCTCCGTAATGAAGCCAGTTTTGCTTTTTCCCTTTTTTAACTCAGTTGTTATGTGGGAAGATGTAGTAGTATAAAATAGCAGGAAATAGTATGAGTAAATTTAACTTGAAAAGTTTAGTATGTGTTTTAGAGAAAAGATTAGCAAGTCCTATTTTTTTCAACTGTCTTTTTATCTCTGTTTTTTTTATCTTGCATTTGCTTCAGCCAAGCAATTCCAACAGTCCAAAAGGACAGATGTTCCATCTCATTCTATTCCCAGACAAGTCACTCTGTAAAATTACATTTCTTTTGAAACATTAGCACAACAGTTTAAAGACCATCAGAAGTTTTAAAGGCGAATTGCAGAGGAATAATCAGCAATATGTTTGGATCTAGTTTCTGTACTAGATTTTTTTGTTGTTGTTGTTGCAGTACCACTCCTCAGTGAGACACAGTTTGAAATTTATTTTCCACCTTGTGGTTCTTCCTGGTTTGCATCTATATAGTACCACAAACCTCAGTGCAATCCAAGCAGAGTGTGTGTATTTGTGATATTCAAGGGTGATGTGTTCAGGGATGTGTTCAGTGAACCAAGGCATACCAATACACATCACAAGGAGAAAAAAATGATTTAAAATACACTACTGTGCTGACTGGCTAATCAAAGCCTACTCAGTAAGGACATTCAGATCACACAGCTGCATTTCATATCATCACTGTTAATCTGCTTGTGCTGATACGCTTCTACAAGGCCAGAGAGGTAGAAACCTTTGATCGATGCTCTCAGGAACCACACACCTGCACTGACTCTTCCTAAACAGGTTAGTGATGGCACAAGAATTAAATACAAAGTCTCAAGAAAAGCAAATTAAGACTTAAAAGCAGTCCCTTAAAGAGAGCCACAGATCAGCCCATGTAGCCCAGCTTCATCCACCTTCCAGTACTGGATGCAGCTTGTACTGGATCTTCACTCTCTGCCTTTGAACTTCAAGGGCACCACTAGAGATAGTGGCAAGGTACTTTAATGTTTAATATGGGCTTTTTTTCCCTTTATTTGTAGCTATTTTGGAGAAAATCACCAATTATGGTTGATAGAAATAAGCAGGATCCTTCAGAGTATCACCTTTATGGGATCTGAACCCACTTTTACAGAAAGACAGTTGACTATTAAAATAAGTAGGTGCAACAGCAGAAAATTCCTGCCATCCTAAGGTCACTAGGAATTTTACTATCAATTTCAACTAACAAAGTGAGGTTTCAAGGAAGTAGTGGATATCCTATAGTTATTTAGCACTATTTATAGCAGTAGTTTTTCTACTCCCCTTTCTCTAGCAGGAATTAAAAGGGGAAAAAAAGGATGCTCATGTTTGAGTGCAGAAACAGGAAACTGTTACTGTGTTATCCTCCATGAAAAGCAAGATGGCACTCAGTGAAGAGTGTATTAGGTCAATTATTAGTATTAGTAACTCCAAAGAAGTCAATGCAATCACAGCACAGATGAATTTGGTCTAGCACTGCAAATTTAAAAAAATGACCTAAATTCTGCCCAAGGTATGTGCACTGAAGTAAGAAAAATAAGCTTACAGCACACACAGGATCAAGTCATTCTTGCTTTGGCAGTGTAAATCACTTACCAAGTGCAGTGGACTTACTTCTCTAATTTGAAGAAGCAAAATTTGGATTTTTCTTTTTACAGTTGCATATAAGAATGTGATCACATTAGGAAGATTTTCTGTCATCACTTTTCCTTCAATTACAAAACAGAATACAGAGGGTAGAGGATGTTATGAAATCACAGTATTGGACTGTATCCCAAAACAAGGATTATATTAAATAAAAAGGGAAATTCAAACTTGTTTCATGACTGTGATACTTCAGTTTTACTTAGATAATTCTAACAAAAATAACCACTCATGTCTGATTTGCAAATGTGAACATATCAAACACGGGATGGAAGATCATAGGAGCTTCCTCAAAAAATGTGGAAAATGCATGCTCCCTAGTAAAAGCAAAACCTGTTTTTATTATTACATGATCTTATTCATCTAACATCAGTATAATAATGGACTGAGATGACCTGTAGCTCCAGACACACAAATAGCCCCTTTTTTTCACACATTTCAGTGAGCTGGAATTTCCTCTCTACAAAACCAGCTAGAAAACAAACTTTCATCTAATATTATCTTGCACTAGTTACAGCTAATGCTCTATGCTTAGAAATTGCAAAACTACTTATTTTATCATTAAATATAATAGAGCTGATGAACTGTCAGAATCCTGCAGGTATTCTTAGGACTTTGCAGAACTGGAAATGCAAACTGGGATCCTCATATCTATTCAGCCACCCAGTTCTTCTTGAATTCCATTGAACAAGGTAGTTACCTATTTCTGAGGATGTGCACCCCAGTCTCCCACAAAAATAATCTATCGACACATCACAGAAAGAGGATACTAATGTGTGTTTTTCAGGCTGAGACCTGAATGAAAAATGTGAGAATTTCTTCAGGAAAAAATTTCCTGCATAATGATAGCAATTTAGCTTTAAGTATCATCTGCTTTTTAAATTTTCAGACACTAGAAGGACTAAAATATCACATAAATGTTACATTTTAAAAAAGGAAAGTCCTGGAAGTAACAGAAATAAACGGAGTTCTCAGTGGCAAATTCTGCACCCTTTCTGTGGGAGTCAGCCTGAGGAAGTGGGAGTGGAGTCACACTAATTGGTAACAAAGTCATTTGGTTCACTCCTAGTCTCGTACTAATTTCATTATTACACTATATAGAAAAGTGTAATTATTTACAAATAATTTCACAAATAAATTGCCTGAATTTACACATGAATAATTCAGGCCAAAGCTAGGGTTTGCTCTGGAAAAAGCATTTTTCAATAGCTTATAAAGGTCCAGACTTTGAAAGAGGGACTGATGCAAACACTGCCTCTCTATGTTCTGTTGATCTTCTGTGAGAATTGGTTTAACATTAACGATATACCCTGCACAAAAACTCATACGGGCTGAACATTGCAAGGCTGCCAATTTAATTTGAAATGACTTGACAGAAAATCTCTAGGCCACCAAATGCTATTATAAAGCACTGTATTCTCATTAAAGGTCTGAGCCCTTTTTTTCTCCCTGAGGGCAAACTCCTCGTGAGGCTGTCCCTCTGGCATAACATGTGATAGAGCTAATCTGTCTTCACTTGGACAGCATTGCGGATATGCAAACCCAGGTGGCACTAATAGGTTTACAGTAATAACTATGGAATTGGATACAGTATGTTACACTGTGAGAAATTCCCACAGATCAATTTTTGTGGTGAAGGTTAACCAACAGACATAGAGCCATAATATTCTTTTTTCATGGGTCTGTTAACAATTTTATGGTTTTAAAAATAAAAGAAAAAAGACTCTCCCATATTTGGACAGAATATAAATATTTAACTTTTCAAACATATCTCCAATTTATGTGCATAAAAAATGCTCTCTTGGAAAGACAAATTCTGTTGTCAGTTATTCCAGCACAAATCTGGAGGAATTCCATTGGCTTCAAAGAAAGATGCCACTATAAACAAGAGCAGAATATGCCCCCAAAATGTATGTAACAAAACATTGTGTCATATCATTTTGTTCATACATTTTAGTGGCACCATTGTAACTTTATTATTGGAAATTACAATGAGAATAAAATTAGATGCATAATCACAATGAATGCACTATACAGTTGAAAATACCCTTGTTGTAGTAAAGCATTATAGCCAGAGACATAAAATTGTGATCTGTCCATTTGTGTTCATTAGCTATCCCATGGTACTCTTTGCAAGATTAGGGGTTTTAATCTCAGGGTGCTGGCCAAATTCCAGCATGGGTAATTACATTCTCTCTACCTAAATTCCCTGCATTTCACCCAAGGTGGTTGCATTTCCATGGTGCACAAAGTGCTCCTTGCACATGGATTTTAAAATTCTGTAATACCTGTTAGCGTAAAAGGTGTTATACAAGATGTCATATCCTTGTTACAATTAAGTTAGAGTACATTCATTCCAGAAAATAGAAAGAGCCATCTGTCAGTCAACTGCAACGTTTAATGCACTGATTAAAAACATCATTTCAGCTCAAGAGGCACTCCTGTATTGTGGTATGTTATAGTCTTTGCAGTCATAAATTCCATACCCGTGTTAGCTACCACAGATGGAACATATTGAGAAGTTAAACACACAGCACTGGTGACTGAAAAGGATGTATACAACCACACTGCAAATTCACCCAGCTTGTCAGCCCCCAAACAGCACTATTACCAGCTCAAGCCAAAGCATCTGTCTCGTTTGAGACTAACAAAGAGATCTCCTCAAAGGAGTGTAATCATCTAGGAGAGGGAGTTCAGAAATTGAAAACAAAGCCAGACAAAAGAAATACATTTCTCAACACACAGCCTGAGCACTTCCAAAGCAGGATACCTGTCTACCTGCAGAGAGGATGATGGGCGATTGCTTCCCCAGGCAATTTATTACTCCCTCAGATGATTCAGGTAGTGCCTCCTACTTCAACACCTACTCATCCTCACTAGTAAGCAAAGACATATGGAAAGAGGGATGATGTACTTTGCAGCACTGCGAGATGGTTTTCCAGCCCAGAATGCCACCTCATGTGTGTCTTGTGTCTATGATTTTGTCAGCCATTTTGGTTCATGTTTCACAAAAAGAAATGGACTGGAAGCAAAATAACAAAGTATCACACAAAAAAAAGCAATCATGAAAAGTACTTCCAAGCCTTCCTTTCACCAGCATCTCTTTGCCACATTTTTGACAGTCAGCTTTTCAGTAAGAATCCTGATATTCCTCACGCACAGAATGAAATAATTGAGTTTCATACACTTAATTCATCTACTAAGGAGTAAAATAGCCTTTTAGGATTGTTCTAATCATTGATCCTATAAGTTATGGACCAGGTCTAGAGATGTTCACTCTAGCAGAATGGCATCTTCATTTGGATTGAGACTGTTGCACTGAACCAAGTCATGTACAATTCAATATGAGTAACTTCTTAAGAGTCTAGCCTGGTGACACCACACTTAAATATATATATATATANACAAACAAATCTCTTGTATTGAGCGGCACCATGTGCAATGATCGACACTAAGTGCAGTTGGAAGCAGGAAATCACTGATTTTCAATTGATATTTAAGCAGGAAATCATTTACTATTGATTGTTATTAGGCAGACACTGTTGTACTGAATTAGCACAAAATGATCTGATACATGAAAAATCTGCCATTAATCAAGGTAATATTAAGTGAACATAACTGCAAACTTTAAACAGTTTTCTCATTTGTTTGGGCCTTCCCCAACAACCTATACAGCCTACTTACACAAGATACAGTTTACTGCTAAGATGACTGTTTTCTTCTGTATTTACAAAAGAGTCTCATGTGTGGGCCCTCCTATCAGAAAAAGACTTAATACAGTGGTTTCTGCTAACAGGTTGTTTGACAACCGATACCACACAACTGCACTGCTAACCCTCCTTCCCTCTAGAGAAAAGTGGAGGTATTTCAGACACAACATCTGATAATGATTTCAATAGCCTGTCTTTTTAATGTTGAATCTTCAGATTACCATACTATATCAGCATCATTTTTGTTTTGATACAGGATCATATTCAACCTCTATATGGCTAACTTGGGGATCACAACCAGTGAAGCCTCAAAGTTCAAGAGAAGAGCATTCCCTTCAGATCACCCATAATCCAGAGCTTTCAGACCTGACTTCATATGCAGGCAATGAAGTGAAGTTAAATTAGAGCTGTAGAATTTAAACCTCCAAGACTGTATTCCTGTTCATGCTTTGCATTGTACAGACATATTAAAATATGGACTAACCCTATACAATATAGGCATCTCTGTGAGGTATGCAGTTGGAATACAGTCTCTTTTTGATCTGTCTTGCCAATAAGGATAGAAAGACACCTTGAGAGCATCACTCCAATAGCTACAGGTCTAAATCAAGCATGGAGCTGCCAATCTCTTGATGAGGCAAGCTAAAGCCAAAAAAAAAAAAATCTTCCAAGGCTCATATCCTGAACAAAATAAACCGATGAATGACCAGGATGATGAACAGAAATAAACTGTTGTGTCCATTAAGTATGAAGAAACGATATGCAGACATGGTGACTTGTCCAAAACCCCAGCAGACACCTAACAAAACCAGAAATAGGTCTCAGTTCTATCAAGCTTTGGCTTGGTATCTTACTTTTAAAATGTTTTCTTATTACACATGCTTCCAAAGACACAGACTCCTCAATGTCTTACTGATCAGGGCCTTCAACTATAGCAACATCTTTGAGCAAGAGAGGAAAACAAAATTCTTTTCCATCAAAATATTTAAACAAAAAATTTTCATTTGACTTTTCCTACTTAACTACTGATGAAAAGGCCTAGTGGAATCTTCCAGCTTTAGAGAAAAGTCTGAGTGAGTTTAAAGCCAACTAATACATTAGTTAATTAATGAATTTGCAGCTCCTGAAATGGTTGCCACATTCTCAGTTACCCACACACAAATTCAGCCTTTTATCTCAATTCTTCTTTCAGTGAAATTTCACATCACCAGTTCCTACAATATCACATCATCAGCCTCTGACTTTTCTTTATCTCAAACAGATCCCCTTTCTCAAAAAAGCTATCCAGTCCTCTTTATTACATAGACTCTCAAAACTACACCTTACTCAAGTTTTATTTTTTGCCAGCTCATCTTCACCTCTCCTTTCCTCCATCCCCAGACATCAATAGTCATCATTTTCCCATTACGCAGCCCACATTTCCCAATAAAAATCAGAGTGCTAAAATCATTGCTCTGCTTTGTTCTGTACCAGCTTATTTTCCTTTACTACTCCCTTCCCTCCTTCTATCATATCTGTTCAAAAACACAAGTTTCCCAACCTCTCTTCTCTCCTTCCAAGGTATCTCTAAAATGCCCCATGTGAATCCTCCTCCCATTCTCATCTTTCTGACCCTCTCTTGTAGGCTTTGCTCTCTTTTTTGTTATTCACCAAGTTACTTTTCTCCTCTTTGTCATTCACTTGCAGTGCATTTCTCCCACAAAGTATCTTTATCATAATGCTACAGAGAGTTTTCAAATCTCCATTAATAAGAAATGTGAATATTGATCCTGTGCATTTCACACAGCTCAGTGCCTGTTGTCTCACTCAGCCAAGTCTATTGTGGGCTCCATGGGGCAGTAGCGCTTTCTCCTTGTATATCTGTACAGTACCAAGTACTCTCCTGGAGCTCAGCAAATAATAAAGCAGTTGTGTATCTTAAAGGAACAAGATAACACAGTAATAATGATCAAAAGCATATGTGGTAAGTTTTCTCCAGATGGATCCCAAAGCACTCTATACCATTTGCCAATTAACGGTACAAAATGAAGTATTTACATAGGAATAATTTCACCCACGAACAGTGGCATAATGCCAGCCATGCCTTAATTGCATGAAGTTACACAATACAAATTTAATACAAATTTAAGACAGGAAGTGAAAACTCACATCATATTTCCAGTGAGAATTAAGGCTGGAGTATTATAATTACCAAAACTAGTTGTAAAATGCAAATAAATTTGCAATTAAAAAAAAATTATACTTATTTCCAGAATTGTGGAAACATCCTAACAGTTTTTATCTGGTCAATGATGAGAATAGTTAAACACACCCCAAACTCTGAACACTTTCAAAGATTGCTGCAGTTTTTAAAAAAAATATATAAAAACTGGTGTACTCCTGAATACCTTAAATAATACTTAAAACTGGAAACTAGCCAGGACTTGAGCCCTCTTCAACAATTGTCATACGATTTCACTCATCATAAACTGGGGCTTCAGATGACAAGAAATACCATGTTGTGGGAATCTAAAAAAAAAAGCAATTTAGCTGTGCATTTACATACACAGATTAAAATTATAACTTAAATTATTTATATTAATAAAAGCTGAAGTGATTACTGCTCAGGTTTTTTTTCTACACATTGAAAAAGTCACAGACAAGTTTACCACTAATATTGAAACCAAAGTTCCATTAGTAATTGCAACACTTAGTTCTCAAAAGACTTTGAATTGGGTGAAGTCCTGGCATTGTTCAAATAATTCAGAATGTTTCCACTAACTTTAACACAGTCAGAATTTCACTCACAGTCCATGGGATGGAGGAATGTATAATGAAAAAAATATTTTGACTAAATTATTCAATTATATTCAATTTATGAATAATTTATTTGGAAAAGAGTATTCAATCATAAATAAAGCTCGTCAAAGAGGGGCAAATGTGTTTCTGAGTCATTTATTCAACAATTAATGGAAAAAAAAAACTATGCACAAATGTAATTCAAATAAGCTCTAGACTATAGTAGCTTGGTTTCCAGTTGACTCAGTATGTCTTTTAGAAAAGTTCCAAGTTTTCCTTCACACTAAGCTTGTTTTCAGTATTTGAGATCCTCGTTTCTACTTTTCCCTTTACCCCAGTAAAAGAACATCTTTTTCCAGTACCACCACCTCTATTTGCAGGCCTGACTTGCTTTGAGTGCAAGCCCAGTATGCAACTTGTATGAAATTATATTTCCCTTTGTCAAGAAGCCTGCAGAAAGGAAAAATAGCATATATATATATATATTTCAATTTCTGACTAGATCTAGGTGAGGAGCAGCAGAGAGGAAATCCACTCCAAAACAACAGTGTGAGTCAGAGGAAACACAAAGCAGGTAGCCACATTCCTTCAGAGCCCCTCTTCCATCCATGTCCATGCTTGGACAGGTGTGCCTGGAGGGACCTGGGAGCATCAGCACACAGCCAGAACGAATTTCCCTTCTCAAGCCACAATGTGCATTGCAACCACTGGTGAACTAGGTTGCTGTTGAAAAGAAATGCTGGCACTTGGTGTAATTATGCTTTCTTAACTATAGAAATCTTAGATGCAGGAAATTCATTTTGTTATCACTGTTTTTCCAATATGCATTTAAAATGCAGCATTGTAAACACTGGCTGGTGTTCCTGCCTCAATGGGATTTTCCTAGTGCCTTGAGCACGGTATAATGGAGTGCACTCATCTTTCAACAACTTGACACTTTTTTTTTCAAATGCAACTTAAACAATAAAGGTCAGATTCAAAGACGAAGCAAGAAAAACAGCTCTGCTTTACTGTTTTTTGGGGTTTTTTAATGTTATTCACTAGCATTTAATGAGAATTTCCAGGGTACTGCAAACTATCAAGGTTAAACAGAAATTAATTGCTAAGTAGAATGTACCTGAAGAGAGAGGTGGAAGAAGGATTGTATGATGCTCTGATAAATATGAATCAGTCCTCTTTGTACGCAAGGTGTGCAGAAAATAGTGACTTATTTCTTGTGCTCTGAGTAAGAACAAAGGCAAAGAGAAGTGAAAGAAGCAGAAAAGATCAGAGCGCAAGGCTGTATAATAGCTATTCTAAAGCAAAAAAGCCACTATTTTTCAACTAGATATGCTTTAAAATAATGGCTCATAGAACCAGGTACAATATTTTCTTAATTTAGAATTTTATAATACAATTTGATTTGGCATCTTGAATATATAATCATCACCAGCATATAAATGGTATAATCCTCCTGACATCTACTCTACCTATTCTTCTGCTGCTATTTTGGCTTTATTCTAAGAATTGTACCACACCACTTTTATTGATAAAGGTTAAGCATAGCTGAGTACTGCTCAGCAAAATCTTACTTACCTGAATAAATAAGTCCCTAGAAATTATGAATACACACAGCAATGTGCATGCTTTCATTTCCACATAACAGACATCTATTAACTCTCACTGTGCAATGGAAGTTATCAAAGAGCTATGTGCACTATATCCATTCAAAGAGGTATATTAGGCAGAGCATGATTTTAAAGCTAAGCTTTGAATCCTTGGACTGTTTGCTGGCTTGTATCAGAGAAACCAGATCTGAAGCTGGAGAGAAGATAAAAAGTATGTGGTGTGGTTTGTGGTGCAATTCACTCCCCCATTTATCCATCTGAGTCACACCTGAAGCCACAGAGTGCCAAGGACAAGACACTGCTGGAGGTGCTGCCTTTCAGAGGAGATGCACAGCCCTTGTTAACCTACATGAAACCAGCAGAAGGATGAGGTCATGGCTGGGAACAAAAGAAGCAATTTGGGGAACCTGCTGATCACTGAGCAGCCCTGGGGCCTGGCACAGGCTTGGCAGGACCTCCAATCCTCTGACCTCGCTGATTAGCAAGACGGGAGAAGGAAGGAGTTTGTAAGGAAGATGAAAGAGCAACTGAATCCTGACAAAAACAACCTTCCCAAGACCCCTGTGTCTAATGTCAGCAGTTAGTTTGCATTTTCACATTTAATTTGGGCACTGCTGGACCAAAGCCTCCCAGGCACAACCTGTCACCACGCTGCTTTCAGCAGTGTTAAAGAGGGATGCATTTGTCCTGTAGACTACATATTAAACTTCCATCATCTCCTCTTTATGCTTGCAGCATTAGACTGAGATTGCTTCTCAACCTTTATTTCCAGCAGCAGCCTTGCCACACATTAGAGCACTCATGCCACTGACCATTTAAACCTCAACCCCCTGAAAGAAAAGAAGCCTTTCTCTTTCCGTCCCCTTTCCAGCAGATCAATGTTCAGGCCCCATCCCTTCTCTATGGAAATGACCCCTCTGTAAATATCCTGTTACCTAATATTTACCACACTGGCACAGAGTCCGAAAGGTAAATTTGAAAAGAGGTGATTTCAGCCCTCACAAACAACTAACCAAGAAATGCTTCAGGAACAGCAGGCACGTAGGATTCATTAGCTGTAGCAGGGCTACAAAAGCCACGCACAAGACCCTTCTTGACACTGCTTTACTTCTCTGGGACTCTGCTTGCTAATAAAACTGCAAAAGGATTAACCAAGGAGTTTCACAGAAATCGCCACAAAATGTCTTAGCATTTTTAAGCAGAAAACCCTTGGCATCGATTTTACAGATGACATACTGAAAAGGTTGGGGTTTTTTGTTGCTTTTTCTTTTTTTTTTTTTCTCTTAAAGAAAATAGGATTAGAGGTAGAGGCTTTTATATTCCACCACTTCTGAGACATATGTTCTGCTCTCCCACCAGTTATGAAGTGATTACTGGAGTGGCACAAACAGATTTTTTTTAACAAAGTAAAGGTGTGATTTTCTCAGGTTCTGTGAGAACATGCACACTTATTTTTACCAACCCAATCTGTTTTCCAGTAGTTTAATGTCCGCAGGGTTTATAAGGCTATCTTAGGTGTCGGATACAATGCAGCTTGCAGGGTGCTACCTGACTATAAAGAAAAAGACACAGAGAAAGCAGAAATGATACAAGACTCAAAGTAACTTGGAGACCAATTTAAATATACAAAAAGATTGACCTTTTTTTGCTGTTTGCCCATATACAGTACTCTAAAGCCTGAAGGCCCTCATATAGTAAATCCCTGGTTCATTTTAGAAACTTCACTGAAGACCTATCCCTAAATAATTTACATATATAGCCTGACTTTTTATTTTTACCCCACAAAAAGGAATTTGATCTTCTAAACACTGCCAGGAACAGCAATTCCCATGTGGGAAATGGGACTTGATGTCTTGCACTTTGTCTGTTTAAACTGGCTGTAAAATGTTACCGAAGGAACAACTGAAGGGATTGATTTTTTATCAGTTCACACCAATTTTTCATGTATATAAATACCAAGACAAGAAGAGTTCGCTACAAGGCAGTGTAGGGAAAGGGTTCACTCCCGAATTGGAATGGTCACCTATTCCAGATTCTCAGCCAAAAATCCATAAGCACACCAAGAGAAGGCAATGCTCCTCCAGGAGGCTCTAAAAGTTAAATTTTGGCCTATTACATTGGGACAAATTTAGAATAACCACTTCAAATGCAATGAAATTACTCAGGACCAGAGGAAGTGAGAACACAATTTGGTAAGGACTGTACAGGGAAGTAGTCAGTTAACATTTAATTTGTGATGAAAATCTTCAAGGTTGAGTGTCCGTACAAAGAATTTACACTGGTTTTCCCCCCACATAGTCTTCATTCTTACCTCTACAACTGAGGGATCGGAGAGTGAGGTTAAAGTCATTAGTCCCTGACAAAAGCCTTTGCAGGTCTCACTAAACACGCTCAGGAGGATTTTTAGGTTTTGTTGCTTGTTATTTTGGATGAACAGTACCCCCTCCTTGAACACTGGTGTTTTCAGCGCAGCCTCGCACAAGTTAATCTGGCCGCCCTCACAGGAGCAGCGAGGTCTTGTGTTCAGCAGCAGAGGTGGTGGAGACCCTTTGGCACAGGGCTGCAGGCACTTGGGACACCTTTGAAATGCAGCTTTTATGAAATCAGAAGTTTAACTGTAAAGTTGAAAGGAAAATGGAGATTGGAAAAAACTCTATACATCAAAACTTAGAGAACAAATAATCCTTTTGTAGAAGTACCCAGAAATAGCCCTGGCCATTTCATTTATAGACCTCTTGCAATGCCAAAGGCACTTCTGACTTAGAAGTTGTTCGTACAGCTTTGTTTTTCCCTGCTTGCCCTTTACAATATTTCCTACTGCTGAAACAGCTCCTCAGTGATGGAATCAGTGATGTTTCATTTGGTGTTTTTTTCCCTTATTTCCTGTTGGCTTTACCAAATTGGTATCAGACAAAGCTATGAACAAATAAACATTCACATTTTAAAATTTACTACATATATTATTTTGTCCCATAAATGCACAATGGTCATCTCAAACATCTTGCATGAATCATAATAAGGTATTTTTATCTATTTTTACTATCTGCTTATTACCATCAGGAAAAAACCCACACAATAGAAATTGAAGTACAATAATCTATGGCAATACAAAATGTTAAGTATATTTAGATATAAAGAGGCAAAGAAATTAAAAGAGGCTTAGACTCTGAGATAATGCTTCATCCCTAATTCATTCTCTTGTGTCCTTATATTGAAGTCTCAGCACAGTGAATCTGTGAATGGACACATTAATGTGTTGTGGAACTGGTGTACAATAAATGGATAGGGAATTTAATGTAGCTCTAATCAGAGACGGAGTCAGAGATTTCAGTGATGAGTAAAGCCAGGAAAATAATTTACATTTTAATTCAGGCTTTCCTTAATTTTTTTGTTTTAATTCATACCCCAAATACTTTTGGAGAAGAAGGCTTCTGTTGAAGCATCCTGTACAAGGCAATGAATGTCTGACAGCAGTCAGTACTTTGTGATTTAACTGCATTGGTATTTCTTAAAAGTGAGAGGTCATATGTCACGAAGCAATACCAGGGTCTGAACCTCTTCTCCTAGAGATTACTAAAAATTATTAAGTCCTGCTTGCAACAGGAGGAGCATACTAGTCCTGCTATTGCAGAGTATGTTTGTACTCACAATGGGTTCACAAGATCTCACAATCCTATATTCTGACAAAGTAAAAATATCTTACATGCTATTAACATCAAATTGAACAGAAACTCATGCTCTGTAATAGATTTTTTTTTTTTCATGAAGAAAAGCTTGATTTTCAAAGTTCTTTCTTCCCCAAATTTGCTTTTTAGATTTGCTATGAAATGAAATGAGATTTTTAAAGAGTGGAGATTTGGAAAATATACAGAAACCGTGTCATCTTTCCACTGTAAATACTCATGCTGAAATGACAAAGGAAAGTAGAAGGTGTATGCAAAATCACTGCAAATAAATTGCTACATGTGCCGTATCTCGTAGAGCTGCTGAACAGTTTTTATTACATTTTTGTTCATTGGAGATTGCTATAGAGATCTCTGCATTGCAAGTAGCCACACCATTTTAGTGCTTTGCTGTTTCAGAAGAGCAGATTTTCTTGATTAATAACAAAAGGTTTTGTTGGGATCAGAGCTGTTTCCCACCATCTCTATGCAAACCCGGCAACACAAACTGTGTACATTAGCATTTCAAGGAGCCTCCTATTAATGATGGCAAGAAAAGCTCCTCTCGGTGGGTAAAATCCATTTTGTCCTCTCTTGTGACATCTGTTCTAACTTTTAAAGCCAGAAAGGAAACTAGATAATGCCAGAGAGTCTTTTGATTTACTGTATTGGCACTTGTGATGATGCTTCAGACTATAAAAGCATGTAACCCTAGTGGACATACATGACTGTGTAAATGTGAACATCTGCATATTCCCACAACATAGGGTGAATTGAACAAGTAATTCCAAAGTTCTTTGTTAAACTTTTAACTAGCTGCCTTTTTTTCCCCAAGATTTCATAATTATGCTTTCAATTACTTCTATACCATACAAAATTCAACATTTTAAATTGTATTTTTATGTAAATGTTTACTGCTACATATGTTTTTTGAATTAATTTCATTTCCCGAAAGCTTTTCTTTTTCTTACATTTTTGTGAGTAAAGACATTTAAGGAAATAGAGTTGGAGAAACTGAAACATGGTTAAAAAAATAAAACCCCAAATAGTGTAGAATAAGAAAACGTAAACTAAACCCTGCAGATTTCTTACCTCTTTACACCATCTGTGCAGTATTGCTCTTAGGCCTTTTACATTGGTCATCCTGGGAACAAAGCTGAAGGCAGATTCCAGCAGTTTTTCCATTCACTATTCATTCAGAGGTTCATCAGCTCCATATGGATCCAGCCAACTGCTGTGTTAAATCAGAGCCTTTTCCCAGAATTGACATGGTAATGAAGTCATGGTATTGCTCACAGAAAAGGCCTCCATAGGTATTTTCCTCTCTAACAAATCCAGCCTTTTCACCCCATTCACTCCCTAAAATTATCTCATAACATTACAACATCTGTGAACTGGGTTTTTGCCTTTTAATGTCTAGCATGTTTTATTACATGACTATGCATTACATACTGGTTAACAAGACTCCTACACAACCAAGGAAATAAAATAAACTTGCACTCCTCTCTTTCCAACTCATACTGTTTTGTCCCCTTTTAATTTATATCTGATATATTTATTTTTCTCCAGATAGAGCTGTCCGAAGTCATGTACAAGATGAACTTTAATGTTTTTTTTATTTCTATCAGAAAGTGGTTATAGAAATATTCCAGAATGAAAAATTGCTTAACCACAAAATGGTAAATCTCTCAATACAAAAAATTGCTTAAGACAGTCTGTGTTAATGACAATTATACTCTAACAGTTTCCTTCACTTCATCATATGTATGAGCTTTGTTTTATCAGCAATGGTTCAAGATTTGTTAAAGAGAGAGTCAGTTTCTGCAATATGCCATCTGCAATAAATATGTAGATACTGCCTTGGTATGACAAGACAAGGTAGCTTTATTGGAAACCTATGTCTTTCTTGTTGTAATAAAGTACTTGAACAAATATCATCTATAAAAACAGGTATCTTTACAGATGTGTATGTATGTTCAAGTTTAGCCATATGCTGACCGAAGAGAAGGGGATGGTTTTTTACTTACAGTTAATGTAGGTTTTTGAGATGATCTGTCAAGATATGTTCCATTTCTGGTCTGCAAATATTCTGATACTTCTTTCTGTATGAGTTAACACTGTGTCCTGGTAGACTCTGGCATTTTGGATTGGAAAGCAGAAGGATACAGCACACACAATCCCCCTTCTTCACCACAGCATAACACCCATCCAACCCCACCACCCAGAGGGAAGCAGTATGGCTTACAATCGCTCAGGGTCAGCGGTGGGTTCATGGGGCAAGTACTAAAGTTCTTCTTAGAGAAACTGCCTGTGGTATCCCTCTCAAAACCTAACTACTCTTCACAGTGCTCGTCCCAGAATCTCAAGGCAGATGTATCATGGTTATTGCATGTACAGACAAGGACAAGTAAAACAATCAAAGTTGTTTTGATAGAACAATTGCTCTAAGAAGGAACAAGTGACCAAACAAGTTTGGGGCTCCAGCCGAAGAGGAGGCAGCTGAGAGAGGGAGTATAAGAAAGGTTTCTAGAATCACAAAGGTGGTAGAAAAGCTGGTAGAAGAACTCTTCTCCAACTTTTCCAATTCTAGAACAAGGGTTCACTTAATGAAATCAGAAAGAGATCCATTTAAAAGAAGTAAAAATACTTTTTACAGGGCACCTAGTGAACTTCTGAAACCTGCTGATGCAGAAAGCTGAGGAGGGAAACTGCAGCTGTAGGATCATAAAAAAATGAGATAACTTGATGGACCAAGAGTCCATAAGTAGATGCTAAAAGGGCTAAGCAGGGTTACACTCTAACACCCCTAACATAACTGTTCCAGGTGTGGGAGGGAAGTCAAGACGAATGAACTGCAGAAAGTTGCCAGGTATTTATGGTCTCCCTAAACAACATCTGTTTCTGCTTTTGGAGACAGAACACCTGGGCAACTGAACATTGGTCTGACCCAACTAGTGCCATTACCAAGTTCTTTCTTACATCCTGTGAATGTCACTCAGTCACCACTGAGATCATAGAGCTCAGTGTTCATTCTACTTAAACAATAACTGTGGGAATCTGCCAAAATTGGCATCAACCACAGATCTGCTATTCAAAGTAAAGACATCTAAAGGCAGGTGGAGAATAAGATGAAGTCACAGAGAATCAAGAACTGCTTTGAAGCAGAAACTGAGAGATTTCTTATTCTCCTCTGACCCAAATATTTCATAGTGTCTCCAATATCAGAAGACACACTTTATTAATGAGTGACAATTAATGGTTGTGTTATGGGGGACATCCAACTGGATATGAGACAATGCCCTGGGACCACATATAGTCACTGACAGCATCTGTGCTGGATTATTTTCTGGTAAAGTATTCCTGTCTGTGCTTAGTGCAGTAAGGTGCACCATCATAACTCTTCAGAAAAGGAGCAACAAAAAATACTGTGAGGACACATATGCTATTCATGGGTGAATTAACTCATTATTAGTGAGACTAGCCAAACAAACATGTCTTTAATACTGACATCTTTAAATCTGTCATGTTTAAAGATACAAAAGTCCAGGTCTGAGGATATTCCTACACATTTAATTCCAGAGGAATAGACAGCTCTAAGGTACAGTGACAGTTCTACCAGCACAGTTACTCAGAAACATTACCCAGAGTGCATCCAAGCATGCCCTGGGATAAATGACAACAGCCCATGAAGAGTAAAGAAGCACTTGTTTAACATGAACAACATCTCCTTAAAATACTTATGGAAATACAGGGGAAAACTTTCTGCTTCTATAAAAATAGAAAGAAATGCAAGAATAAAAAACATCTGCAAAGAAACATGCCAAAGAAAAAACATATGGAACTTCTATAGCAGATTATGCAAACGAATACCCTTGACACAATAAATTTGTTTTACCTATCCATGAAAACCAGCTGCTGAGTCAGAGTCAACCCACTCCATTTGTCCATGCTTTCACTTTCAACTAGTTTCTACCACCTAACACAATGTTAACTGCTCGAGCAGGATATACAGAGCAAAGACAAATACCATGCTACCTACAGGCCTCTGTGGTCCCTCTAAATTCAGACAGGACCCCATCCTGTGAAATGATATTGTGCCTTGATGCAACAACTGCTGTGGCAAAAATGTGGAACTGAGAGCAAAGCCCAGCCGAGTTTCAAGTCCTGGTTAGTAAATCCCACTGTGGCAGCCTTGTACACCAAAAAGGATGGTTTCTACCAAGGGTTTCTGCTGCCTTTTGGCAATAGGCAGTTATGAAGAGGAAATGTTATCAAGAAATCACACATGCCATCTTCATGGCACAATATGTCTTTCCAGGCAGCAGAGTTTCCAAGCTGGATAAAGCCAAGCTGTCCTGCATAGCAGAGAGCTGAGATGTTGATCAGCCCCTTGGAGAGCAGGGGAGGGCAAGGGGGATAAGATACAAATCCTCAGTGCTGGTGTGGAAGATGCACTTGCTCTGAGTCTCTGAGGACAAATGCTAAAGGAGTTGGCCATTCTGTGTCTGGGACACCTACTGGCAACTGATCTCATCCTTTCCTGGAAAGGGCTTTTTAATTATTCAGTGTACTTTAGACTCTTTATTCTGGAATAGCTGTTTAAATGAAGCCTGGGGCATGGATGTATGGCACTGTGTTGCAACTGCCTCCTCAATATTTGCAGAGGGATTGCTTATCTATTGTCTAGATACTATGCATCTCCCCTGCTTGCTTCTTCCTAGAGGCTACTATGAGGAACAGTGCAATCGTGCTTGAAAGTCTTTTAACCCAGTATACAAACATTCACCTCTCTGAACAGCTCCCACAATGTATTTACAAAATGACTACACCCAATATTCTAAGATGGCTATGTAGTATCTCCCTGTCTGCCCTTACCTATAAACTCCTGGAGATGTATGCCAAAGGTAATGCTGATGGAAGGAAAAGGCTACTGATTTGAAATTGGACACTGGCACATCTGTCAGAATGGTGTTCACTCCCTGGTCAGAGCTGCTCAGCCCTGCTCTATACTGCTCTAATCACCAGAAGGTAAGGAGGAACTAAAGAGGTAAATCTGCCTCCTCAGCCAAGGAGACCTACACTCACTGGAATGCTCTTCCTTGCAGTCCTGTAAGTAATAGTGCTTTTCACTGCAACTTCTCTATGGGTAAGGCCTGTTTGATTTAGTGACAGTACACAACACAGGAAAAAAATTCCCTTCCTCATCTCCCAGGAATTAGACACACTTTGCTCCTCAATTACACTTATTAGAGTTGTAATGAATGAACACAAATGAAAATAAAATTTTGGTTGGAATAAGAACCACAGCAATTTGTAAAGGAAGGCAGAATCCTTTACAGCCTTGCTGAGTGCATCCCACCCTTAGTGAAATGGCATCTATTTCACATCTACTCAGGGATTTGATGCAGCAAGACAATCAGTTAATTCCAGTTTTACTAATGAGCTGGAAAAAAATCTCCAACATGAAGATATGTTAGTCCCTCAGAAGAGGGGCTACCTTAACCTAGAGGTTTGCTGCCAGCCCAGGGGCCCACGTTTGAGGTGTCACAAAGAGGCCACCAAGCCTGGCAAAAGCTAAGTACTATCATCTGCTCCTACTCTTTCATGTAGGATTGATTGAAGCTCCAACAAAGTGATTCCAAAATATCAGAGGGTACTTCATAAGAAAGATGTTGAAAGGATCTGGAGCACAGGTAGTGTTCTCTTTTATCCTCCCAGTAGGGGACTGGGACCCAGGCAGAGTGAAAGAAATGACAGAGTGAATGACTGGCTACGAGACTGGGACCATGCTCAGGGCTTCAGGTTCTATGATCTGGGCATGTCGATGGCAGATGGGGGCTCACCTGACCAAACAGGGTACAAGTGTTCTGAGGAGCAAGCTGGGACTTATCAGCAGAGCTTTAAACTAGATTTGGCAGGGGAAGGGGATGCTCTACTGAGTGTCAGTAAGGAATCAGGAAACAACAGCACTTTAGGGAACAGCAGGGAAACACCTGCAAATCATCCCAAAGGAATTAGACAGGGCTCCTCCCAAAAGATTAAGAGTTTGACAGCCCAGCTGAAGTGCCTCTACACCCGTGCACAGAACTTGGGTAACAAGCAGGAAGAGTTGGAAACCATGGTGCAATGAAACAACTACAACTTAATTGCTATCACAGAAACATGGTGGGACAAGTTACATGACTGAAGCACTGCAACTGAGTGGTACAAGCCTTTCAAAAGAGACAGGCTGGGAAGGAGGGGCAGGGATGTTGTGATCTCTGTTAAGGAAGGGATAGATTGTGAAGAGCTATGTCTGAGTAACAGCCATGAACAGGTTGAAAGTCTGTGGGTAAAAATCAAGGACAGGACTAACTAAAGACACCTGGACACATGACATCCTTATCTGCAAATTGGAGAGACATGGATTTGATGGATGGACTATTCAGTGGTTAAAGAATTGGCTGGAGGAATGCAGCCACAGAGTTGTGGTCAATGGCTCTATGTCCAGCTGGAGGCCAGTGATGAGTAGTATCTCTTAGGGCTCTGTCTTGGGACCAATGCTCTTAAATATCTTCATCAATGACATAGACAGTGAGACTGAGTTGCATCCTCAGCAAGTTTGCAGATGATACAAAGCTGAGTGGTGCGGTTGACACATCCGAAGGATGGGATGCCATCCAGAGGGACCTTGACAAACTTGAGAAGTGGGCCCACGAGAATCTCATGAAGTTCAACAAGTTCAAGTGCAAGGTCATGCAGCTGGATTGGGGCAATCACAGATACAAGTGCAGACTGGGAGAAGTCTTTGAGAGCAGCACCACAGTGTTCTTGAGAATTTCTGTGGATGAAAAGCTGGCCATGAGCCAACAGTGTGTGCTCACAGCTCCGAAGGCCAACTGTGTCCTGGGCTGCATCAAAAGCAGCATGGCCAGCAGGTCAAGGGAAGTGATTCATTCTGTCCCTCTACTTTGCCCTGGTGAAACCCCACCTGGAATAATGCATCCAGCTCTGGGGTTCTCAGCACAGGAAAGACATGGACCTGTTAGAGAGAGTCCAGAGAAGGGCCATGAAGATAATCAGAGGAATGAAGCACCTCTTCTATGAAGACAGGTTGAGAGCCTGGAGAAGGGAAGGCTCCAGAAAGACCTCATTGCAGCCTTTCAGTACCTTAAAGGGCATATGAAAAGGAGGGAGAGGGAATTTTCACATGAGCAGATAGTGACAGGACAAAGGGCAATAGTTTTAAACTGAAAGAGGGAAGGTTTAGATTAGATATGAGGAAGAAATTCTTTACTGTGAGGGTGGTGAAACACTGGAACAGCTTGCCCAGAGAAGCTGTGGATGGTCCATCTCTGGAAGTGTTCAAGGCAAGGCTGGATAGAGCTCTGAGCAACCTGGTCTAGTGGACGGTGTCCCTGCCCATGACTGAGGGGCTGGAATTAGATGATCTCTAAGGTCCCTTCCAACCCACACCATGCTATGGCTCGAAGAGGGCATGAGGTAGCAGACATAGAGGCCAAAAGATTTTTCCAAGATAGAAGTAGCTGGGGCTTGAGGCACAAAAACAGAGTATGGAGAAGACTATGCTGCTGTTTCCAGTGAAGGAATGAGGAAAGATGTTGCAGGGTCTTCAGTCCTCAAAATTTTCCTAAGTATGAACATTCAATTTACAGAATGTAAAACATCATAATAATCACATATGTAAATCTAGGACCACAGTGTGATAAAAACACTGATTTTATCCCCACAGTCACAGGGTTCAACTCTATTCTGATGAAACCAGCAGAAATCTTTGCTGTTTCCTTTCAAAGGACAAACATGTTCCTTTTTGCTCCTCTCAAAAGGTCCTTTGACTTGTCATCTCCCTTGCTTTTAAAAGTTCAACTTCCAAAAGCAGTCACTTAGTGATTCTTGGAAATTAGCAGTAAGTGTACAGCATTTCTAATTTTTAACTCACTTTTTTCAATCCTTCCTGCCTACTGCTGGTGGGGGTTTTTTGTTTGTTTGTTTTTCCTTTTCTAGGCAAGTGTTTTCAGCTTCCCCTCATCTGTTCCAGTCTAGAATTGCTGCTGTCCTTGCCACTTCTTTACAGTCTTGCTTTCCATTTGACGTTTGTGTTTAGATACACTTCATTTCATCCACGTTGTTGTTCCAATAGAACTACTACCTGCCACTTTTGTTTGCATTGACCAGCAGCTCCCTAGTAATTGCTGCCTCTACATTTAATCTACCACAAGCCACAGGAGATCCTTGAAATGAAGATTGCAGATAATTTGTAGAATTATAATCAAGAGATACATAAATCAATGAAGAAATTCAGTTAATGACCACCCATACTTTCCAAACTAAAAAAAAACCCACCAAAGTAGTAAAGCATTTCACTGGTTACTTCAGCATTTATCTTCTAGGTATCTTTTTTGGCCCTCCATAAGAGCACAAACAGTTGAGATAAGCATGAATACACAGAAAAAGAGCACATCCACAAAATGAGGTACTCATTAACAGTAAATTTCAGCGTTCGGATTCCTTACCAATATGCCAAGAAAATCAAGATGAAGGACTGGCAGGAATTTCAGGCCTGCTGTATATATTCTTTTGTAATTTCTTTTAAGATGAGGTGGGAGAAAATGTGCTTAGTTGTTTGTAAGACTCTTTAGAAAGAAGCAAAGTTTGCTTTGAAGTTCACAAACTTGTGAATATTTTAGCTCATGGCTATTATCTTGAACTGCTTGTTAAGTGCAGCAGGAACAATCTGGTGCACTATTAATTTAAGAGATCTATATACCTGCACTACTAATGATGCTGTCATTAAGAGAAGAGGGAGTGCATCCTTCATAAGACCTGATCCTGCAGTGAACTTCATGTTGTCAGGTTATGCATCAGGCTGGAACTCACAGCTGGACCGGTACCAAGTTCCCACTTTCTCTTCTTTACAGTTTGTTTACAGATTTTCCAACTTGCTTAATTTCACATCAGCTTAGAAACTTTGGTTGGTCACCAACTGATCAGTTTGGTCAGAGGTGTGTCAACAAGAAGATATTAGAGTTCACTTGCATTTAGTTGATTTAGCCACGTTAACTGCAGCCATAGCAGAGCACTAAACCGTGCCAGGGCTGTTTAGTAATGGCAGCATTAGTAAGCAGATAAACAGACAAAAAGTCTCAAATCTGAGAACCAGCCAGATGTCACAGGGCACTGGAGTGGGTGCACAGTTGGGTATGCGTTGGTCTGTCTCCGGGTGCTGGGTGTGCAGGCCATTCCAGAAAGGCATAGTATAGCAAACAAATCACATACAGGGTGGAAATTAGCTCCTGGGATAATAGAAACAATTTTAGTGTCTATCTATAGGTGTCAATTTGTCAGTTAACAGTCAAAGACTACAGAGCCATGCAACTGACTCAAAGACAGACACACACGTTTGGCCAACTGGTTTGATGCTCCCTGGAGACTCTGAGCGTACTGATGAGATGTTCACTGACTACAGCTGGTGTCATTTGAGGTGCAATTGGATGTCCAAGAAATCCACACAGGCCTGGCAAGGATGGCACATCATGTATGGGACTTCCTTCCAATATGGAGCAGCAGCTGGAGTTCAGATGGGAGACTTGAGCCCTTCAAATAGTGCTGGACTCCTACAAGTGGACAACCAAACCAAGACTCAGAGCGCTGGTGTGTTAGTCTGTCAAATTAATCTCACACTCACTTACCATAAAGATGCACAAAAATATACAAGAAGATTTTAGGGCGTATCTCTCTAAAGTTTCATGGGACACAGCAGACCTTTGAGAGACAGCAGAAGAGTCACTATAGCTTCTGTGGATTTGAGGGAGGTGAATTTCCAATGCACAACTAACTTTAATAATTGTTTTATATTTTCAAGGGTTACTTTAGTAGAAAAGGGGACTAGAAATAAATATTTTAAGGCATGTGGAAAGCCTGAATACTTCGAGAACCATACAAACACAGGGATTCAACACATTTGAAGTTTCAGCCTTGAGAGACAACTGAGAGGGGTCCTCATTAATGTATATAAATATCTAAAAGGGGGGTGCCAAGAAGATGGAGCCAGGCTCTTCTTGTTGGTGCCAACACCTCTGACACAAGGCAATGCCCAGAAACTGAAGCACAGGAAATTCCACCTGAACATGAGGAAGAACTTCCTTGCTGTGGAAGTGACCGTGCACTGGAACAGACTGTACAGAGAAGCTGTGAAGTCTCTTTCACTGGAGATATTCCAAGAAGCATTTGGACTCAATCCTCTGCAATGTACTCTAGGATGATCCTGCTTAAGCAGGGGGTTTGGATCAGATGACCCACTGCAGTCCCTTCCAACCTGACCCATTCTGTGATTCTGTGAGGTGTTTCATCTGAACTCCAAAAATATTGCTTCTGAACAAGTAAGGAAGACTCCATTACAGTTACTTGGACTTTCTGAGAGATGGAAATATAACACCTTACTTCCTACCACTGACAAGAGGCACCCTGTGTGATTGCATTGCAACGGATGTTGCAACAGAAGGTCTTATGGATGTTTATGGAGAACAGAAAGGTGCAGTATGGAAAAGCAGGCAAAAGCTGCAAACCAGATTTGCTAGGCTGTAAAGCCTATGGCCCTGTCAAAGATATTCAGAAGCAAAGGCAGCCTTTGAACTGTATGTTATATGCAGCAGGTCATTGCTGGTGAGCCTCAAATGGGAAAGCAGTGACAGATCAGGCAGCTCCTCTTCTAGTTAGAAAGGTACCTCAACTGTTTTTAGGTAAAAAGAGCTCCCCAGTTCTGTTTCTCATTGGAATTGATTCCTCATAATTAAGGCTAGTCCTTAATTTGATGTTTACTCAGTTTAGTGCCTTTCTGCATTCTGCCTTGTCCACATCTGGCATTACACTTTGTATTTATTCCAGTCAATATACATTTATTCATCAGCTGTGTTTGTTCTAGTTATGGTTGAGATGGCAATTTCAATCTAAGTCTCTGCGTACATTGATGGATACATTACCTTTCAGCTGAACTTTCTCATGCTTGTTCTCAGGCCAGAACTTGCATTTTTGTCTGAAAGTTAGAAGTAAACATGTGCTCCTTCTCAAACCTCTCATATTTAGATGTGACGACACAACATTTTAACAAAAACACTTGTGATACAAAGCGCTTTTTATTTCTCTTTTTGAGTCCTTCAATTTTAAAGTAACTCTGAAATTATAGGATTAAATGTTTCTTCAAATGTTATCATAAATGTGAGAAAGGCACAAGACTGTTTAGGAAAAGGAAGGTTTGTAAGGAGAAGGAACACCACCACTCCCATTTGTGCATGAACTCCAATAGGAGGGTGAGGCATGTGACTGTGAGAATGTTTGAGTCACATTTGCATACAAATAGTTACAGAGCACTCAAATGAGTCATGAAAATTCACAGTTTCTAAAAATGAGTGGAAATGTTAATGCAATGGTAAGGCTGAGATTTCAATTGACGATAAGCAAAAATATTTACTGTTCTGATTTCAAAAGAGACTTTAATTTCTGTCCATTATTCCTACCTACTACAACAGCCTTTGCAACATTTGTTCAATTCAGATCTTGCCAGTATCTATATATTTTTTTTTTAATTATTTGGGGTTTTTATTAAGGGAGGGAAGATTTTTTTTTTTTTTTGTGCAATACAAACATTATTTCTCTTACATTAATAGTGAAGTGTATTATATCCCAAGGGGTAATAGCGGTATCTTATCAACAAGTAAAAAATAAATTCTGTGTCCTGGTAAAAACAGGCGCTAGGGCTAGGATGGTCTAAAGTGCTGTTCACAAACACAAGGAAGGTGTCAGAGCTGGGCAGAGAAAGACGGGAAGAGAAAAGAGACACCATTTTTCAGAAGAAGGCTCGGGTGCTTACTTGCAGAGCTGTGTCAGGCAGTATTAGAGGATGGAAAGTCAGTTAGGATGAGTACAGTCTTCTGTTGCTAAAATGACAACAAAATTTAAAAAAAAGTTAAAAAAACTTGAGTGCTGTTCATGTCCAGGACCCAGGAGACAAAGCAGCAGACTTATCACAGCTTGAAGAACTCACTCTCCATTACAACCATTTACAAAAGCCAAGGTAATGTAACAAACAGCGGAAAGTACAAAGGATTTTTCTTTCTCCGGTACCGAGTGCAGCAGCTAAACAACTCAAAAAGATGACTCTCACTGATAGCTCTGCTCCCATACCAGCTATCCTAAGCACCTACCCACACCAGGGGTAACACTTCTATGGCTCTAGGAGAACACATCACGTGAGGATTACGAACGAAGTACTGCCTGACTTTTGCATCTGTCATCCTCGCAAGCTGCGTGGTTTTAAAACATTAGCAAAAATGGCAAGGTAACAGCTTGTGTTTGTTCTGTCATCCCCCCACTTCAAGACCCCTGACGCACTGAGAGACAGACTGCGGGTCAGGTTCTGCTCTGCCCCATTCTTTCTGTCGTTATTTACACCTGAACAAACTGAGTGGAAAACATGCAAAATGGTACCATTTTGTTTTGATAGTGTTTTACCCTCACTTCACAGGGGTGAGAATGAATAGACAGGGTGCAAGGCAGTGGAGAATCAGGGATTCTGTATATTAAAAAACAGTGCAGACAGCCACAGAAAGTGTCAAACACCATACAAAAGGACTGTTCATGCATTCATGCTCAGCATCTGTGATCCGGACAGTATAAACAGAAGTCACTGTCTTTGAGTTATGCGGATTTTACAGGGTTTTGTTTATATAATTTAAAAATCAGCAGACCTGCAAGGCTGAATGTTGCAGGATGCTTTGCAAACAGCAATCTCATCCGTTTCAGAAGCCTCCAGAGCATACGCAGAGGAATTCCCTTATTGTTGACGAATGGTGAAGGCTATTGTCAGATGACTGATACTGGCTCTCTGCCACATGATGCTGGAGCTTACAGTATTAATTAAAAACCCTAAAACAATTTGAAGAATTGCCTGTCTGAAGCTCTGATTACCTAGGATGCCTGCCCCTTCCATACGGAATTGGGCAAGCAAAAACAACTGGGAGGGAAACCATTCTGCCATGCTGAAGGGTTAAGATCTGTGGCTCCATATGTAAGAAAGCCTTCCCCCCAAACAGACCTTTGACGCTTGAAGCTAAGATGTGCTAACATAGGCTGAAAGGGTGGACTCTGCGCCAGTCCCCCAGCCAGGAACAGGAGCTGAATTCACAGATGTGCAAGAGTCAGGAAGGATGAAAGCAGCACGGTGGGTAAAAGCAAACGGGTAGAGTTGTGAGTGAAGGAGAGGGAAGGTAACAACAGGCAGAGCCGAGAGCTGCTCCTGTCTGTGTCAGCTTCCAATGACAGCTGGTGATTACTAAAACAGCATCATGGCCTTGTCCTCCCCAGCAGGAAAGGGGTTGACAGCAGATCCGCAGCAGAAATAATGTGAGCATGTTTTCACACAGGCTGCCTAGAAAACAATTTAACTTTCACTCTGCCCAGCTATTATCAGCAATGCCCCACAGGCATCAAGGGCGAAGTGCATCTTAAGGAGTGATTTGAAGGAGAATGGCGGAAAGAATTTTCCAGACCTTTGTTCCACACATGGAGAATAGGATGCAGGAAAACATGAAGATATCTGTGTGGTAAAAGGACTATGTCATGGTACAGACCAGCATCGCTAGCAGAGCAAAGGTCATATTCAGCTGTGCACTAAGTTAATAGAGCTGGAAAGAATGGATAAAGAGTCCAAAAAAAGAGCAAAGGGGATTTTTTGCCTGGAGCACAGAGGATGTTCTGTGAAGTTAGTGGGTTTAGGTGCAGATTTTCCTCTTTAACTATCTGGTTTGTGAATTGATGGTGTTTTTTTGTTGTCTGGAAGAAAATCTCACACTTCCTGGGATTTTGTTTTGGTCTCCCTCATACTGTAAGCATACTTCAGAGCTATTAAGTCGAACAGCCACTAGTTAAGCAGTTAAAGATGGGCTCTGACAGGTTTCCCAAGCTGCTTCTGAAACATATTTGGCAAATAAATTCCTCCTCATCTGCTAATTTCAGACTTTTAAAATAATTTAGTTCTCAAGTACATAACATAATGTTATTATCTTGTTCTTTACAGTCTGAGGGCAGAATCTATTTAGAATGTGAGCAGGCTGGCTATATGCAAGTGGAAAGCTTTAGATAAAATTCACTTGCCAACCCAGAGCAGTGGAACAAACTCCCTCTCTGGTCTCACAGGCATCTGTTACACTAGCCAAGAAACAGCCACATCCCTTATACACATTTACAAACACACCTGAAGCTGGATCCAAAGCTGTGAACTGACAGGGAGAGTCTTCCTGGGTTTCACTGGATTTGCATCAGGCCCCATATGTGTAAAGCATCAAGACTACTGAGTCTCCATCGAAGGAGTTTCCACAGCCTGTTTCATGTCTTACCCACAGCCACCCCCATAACAGCTGATCCACACAGACAGCCTGCTTATTCTATACAGGAATGTACATTTGCAGCTTATATACATGTGCTTAACTCCACAAAACACTACCAAAATAGCAGAAAAGAGAGAAATTGGCACACTCCAGATTGCTTCTTAAAACAATTCTGCAAGGTGTGTTGCTGGTCTCAGTACAGAGCAGAGTCTCATGTCCCTGAATGGCAATGCCTTTACCAGGTTTAAAAAAGGAGCACCTGCATTACAACAAAAAACACCCAGTCAATAAAAAAAAAATACTTAAAGCTTTCCTGTGGCATTTTTTTATGTTGATAGAATCTACAAAAACACTACTGAAAACAAAGCAGAAGCTCACATAATTAAGAAAATAAAATACAATCATGCTTCAGAAGAAAACCAAGATTATTCTTCTGAACATTTTCTCAGGAAATTCTTGAAGAAGTGGTCTGATGCTTTTAAGGCCTGCCACAAAAACAAAGCTTCATATCCCATTCTTCCTGGCTCAGACGGCCACTTAGAATTTCCATTGCATGAGGAGAATGTCCCAAATGACCACTTCTGGAGTGTCTCTTATGTGAGGGTTATAAGGACCTCATTGGATCAACTGTGAACCTCTGTCTGTCATAAGCTAGGAAATTTATTTAGCTGGGGCTAAAAACACCACAGTTTACCTCACAAGTTGTCCTAACAGGAGACAGAAATACAGGCAACTTCTTCAGAAGCATTCACTTTCTGGATAGCGTTGCTTATTTTAGCTTGTCATTTCAAACGAAAGAAACCTGAATCGATGAATAGAGATCTGAAACTTGAATTCTCCCTCTCCCCTGTTCCCCTTTAATCCTTAGACTTCCTTGTTCCTGCTCCAAGTCTTCATCCAGCTGTGACTGGTATTTTCTGAGACTGGTCCCTGGAGGTCACCTTACTGGCACTGCACCACCTTGTGAGCTCCCAGCTGGAGAGCAAGAGCTGGAATCACTCTATGGGCCCTGAAAAGCTTACTGGAAAGGACACTGGAATGTTCCTTGTTATAATTATTACTTCTGCCACCCCAGAATCCTTCCTCACACTTACTAGAATACACTCTGTCTAGCCTCAAAAGTTTCCCTTCTAAAGAAAAAAAAATAATTAAATAAATTATAAGCTGTTATCTTTAAACCAATGGTCATTTGTGAAGCCGCTGGCCAAAAATGTACTGATTACTAACTCTAGTTTTGGCTGCCAAACTTGTGATCAAGGGGACCTGTTGCTTCAGAGTGGTATTTTCATCACTTTTTACATATTTAAAAAAACTCTCATTGACTTCCCATGTGGTAAAGAGTCTCCTGACAAATGTCTGCTTTAAATGGCTTGTCCATAATCTCACAAAAAAACCCCCACTTTGTTGCAGAGGCATGGATTCAAGTTAAGTCCTCCACAACAGAATTCAGCTGTTTTAAAAGAACATCTTGCTTCTCTCAGAATCCTTTGGATGCCTTCTAAAACAACTTCCACAGAAGGCAACGTCCCTCACTGTTAAAGTTGCATCTATGTCACAAAGGACTACACAGTCTTGCTATCAAAGATTACCACCGTTAACAACAGGCTGAACTACAGTGCAGAAATGCACAGTGCTTAGAACTATGAGCATTTAGAGGTTACACACTGTGGACTGTAAATCCCCAGCTCTCCACAAGGCCACAGCCAGAAAAACTTCTTGGTGAAAGCATATTAGTCACTGCTCATTTTTGTCACTGCTGTAAAACGTGTCAAGTCACAAACAAAAAGAAAAAGAAAAAAAGTGTAAAATTGTCAAGAAAGTCTAGAACCAACCCTGACATGGGCCATCTACATCAAGACCTGGATGTCTAGTTAAACGATATGCTGGCTGAGCTAAGGATAGCTGGACTCAGAAATCAAGAGATTATCAAGGGTAAACTTTTAGATTTCTGTATCACGTAGAAATAAGTCATCACAGAAGCAATGATTTTTTGAACTATCTCTAAACTGAGTCTTGAAAGACAGGCTTAGATGTAGACATCAATCACACACATGCCATAAGTCAAGCCAGATGAATCCCATCTCCAGGGCCAAGAGACACAGAGGTGTGAAAGGAAGTAAGGGACACAAAACTATTGCTAATGAAGTGAAAACAAGCCGACTGATAAGGCAGAAAATTAAGAAACTGCTAAAAGTCCAAATTCTGATTCTTCAATGGAGAACAACTCAGGATCCTCAGCAAGGTATAAACCAGCTGTTTTGTTCTGGCTCAAAATATTCTAACAAGTTTGTGCATCCTTTTAATGTTTTCAGACTTCTTGTCTGTGCTGTAAGCGATAACTTGAGGCCTGAAGTAATTTAATTTTGAGTCCGTTCCCAATTACATTCCCAATGTCAAATTTAAGCATACATCCTCAAAATTTTGATAAAAGAGTTAGAAGCATTTCTCAACCATGAGTTTTGAAATAGTTGAAGGCATTCAGCCTTATGGAATGATTGACAAGAACAATGTGGTGGCATCATCTCTAACCGTATTCATAGCTAAAAACACATCAGGATAACCTATTACTGTAATTTTGCCAAACTGGACACTTTTTCCACCACTGCTTCTACAATCTAAAATTTGCAAAACGACTGTACATAAGCCTTTGGTGACCTTTAACAAATATTAAATTATAAAAATACATAGCTTGTCTTTTTCTGAAATCATCCATTTGCAAAGAATATATGTGCACCAAACTTAGATGAACACAAAAAACACTTTCCCTCCAGTAATCTGATAAGAAGGCTGGGTGACCTTTTGCTGATCTCTGATGAAACAATGAGGTACATAGTTGAGATTTATCCTGAAGTACAACACAGGACTACTCCACATTATCAAAAATTAAAAGCTATAGCTTTTCAAAACTGAAAATTACAGGCTCATCTCTTCTGGGCTAGGATTAAAGATGATATTTTTAAAGGCATCCAACCTTCAGGTTTAGAAGTTAGAGACAAATTTTTCTGGGTATTCAAGGGCATAAAATGCAGTATGCAGAGAGTCCATTTTCCACAGTACTTCACTTCCCTTGATTTAAGTAAGGAGCCTTTCAGCTTTCTGAAAATCCCAACTGTAGCTTTGTAGTACCTTCAGATATTTTTATGCACACGCAACTAACTCCTCTCTTAAAAGTAGTATGTAGCGCTCTAGTCATTTAGACCATCTACAAAAGAAGTTCACACAATGACATTTAATAGTTTCCACACTTAAATTTTAGACACCCAGCACCAGGATTCACAAGTGTAACTAGAGGCACACATGGCCTTTAGGATCTACAGGCTTGGCAAAATACATACTTCATCCCAAGGCATTTCACCCCAGCCATCCATTTCCAGCCTCTCGGCAGCAGAAGTGACCATGATACAGAGACAGAAGTCAAACAACTACTTTCATTGCTTACCCAAATTTTAAAGGCTAAATTTGGGTATGATGAATCAGAAAAATTAGTCACCCTCAGTGGAATCCACCTCACTTAGCATCTATAAATCAGGCTTCAGGTTGAAATTGGTTGTGTAGCTTCTGCCCAGAACTGATGGAGAGCGACGGCCCCCAGCGAGGAGATTTGTTCCATCCTGAGAGAGGTGTTGGATGGGCACAGAATGAATCACTCTCTGCAGGTGTCTCTTGTTCTCTCATCCCACTCACTATAGAGAGATGAGACACAAAACCTCTAAATAGCTGTGATCAGGTGAGATGAACCTCACCCTCAATAATGGGTGAGTTTGCCAGGCCAGGCCCAGCATTCAGGCTTCTTGCCATCCAGGAGATGCCTTTACCCCTGAGCTACAGTGTCAGGCTCGCTCTTGTTTATAATCCCTCTGGCCCTTTGAAATTTGCATCTGTTTCTTTACTGTGGCAAGCTTGAACAGGATGGGTGGGTGTCCTCCACCTTAGCCTTATCTCTGGTCGTTAGGGCTGCTTTGCAAGCAGGAGGGAGCTTATATCACCTCTGATGAGGAGAACACTGAATGTGAATCTCTCACTTCCAGGACAAGTGCTCTCATGAGAAAAATTCCTTATGAGAAAGCAGCAGTTCTTTTCCTTCTTTGCCCCTGAACTTTCCGGCAGCTCCAGCTGCTGTGCTCTGTGCTAAGCTCCATGCTGTCAATGTGCATTTAACCATGATCCTGAGCACACCTCCTGGACCGGGCCTCTCCAGAGACTTAGGCACATACCTATTTTGTGATTCCCAGGTGGGTTTATGCAGGCGACAGTCACTGTGAAAGTCAGCCTAACCTAGATAATGCTCAGTCTGGGCCTATAAAGAAGCAAAGTTTTAACAGCCTGGGAAACTTCACTGCACTCACATGGTTCAACAGGACTCGTGAGGGTGCACGTGCATTTGGGATGCAGTGCACACATTTTGCTAAGCTTCACTTCCAGTACCCAAACCCTGAGTGGAATTAGGCTTTCCTGACCATTGAAAATTTTGTTCTATACGTTAGTTAAAAAGGACTGAGAATAGTGTGGGTCCTGCCTTGACATAACCTAAATAAGCTTTGGTAAAGCACTAAATTAGTACTGCCTACTTAATAGTACAAGGCTTTCTACCATGGAATTGAGGTTTTCTCCCTGAAGCCAACAGGAGGGTGAGATTATAGACTGACCAACAACAAGTCACTACTGCCAATCCCACGACAAACTCAGTTTCTCCTCCATGTTAAAAAAACTTTATTACTGAGCAAAACCAGAACACACAAAGCACACTACACAAACACATCTATATTTGAAATTAGCATAGTTTCACATTTTTGGGGCTGGGGATGCTTAAAACCATACCTGGAACAGATTTTCAAAATCTTCTCCCACCAATCCAATTCCCAGTCCCTCCTTTTTTTTTTTTCTTTCCCCCAGTGAAATTAAGCCAAGAATTTTGTGGTCTTATTCCCATAGGCCTGTACCTAAAAATCAAAATCAGGCCAAAATGGGAGACTGAGAGAAGGTGGACCAGCCACCCAGATAATTAACAAAAGAAAGAATAAGCCCATTTTTATCCCTTGATTTATTCCTTACTGTATATGAGGTACTGTCAGTAACCTCTTGCCTAGCCCATGTCTCATAGATTTTCCAGAGAATTGGTGAGGAGTGCAAAATCTGCAGCATTTTAGACCTACATTAATTTAAAGGTATCACTAGAAAAGCTACACTAGATGAAAACCATCTGCTACAGAAGCCACACACTAATAAGTAAATTTGCTTGATCCCAGAATTTAGCACAACTATGTTAAGTTAGAGAGACATCTACCTGGTTCATTATAGGCACTTCTAGAGGACAATGTGTAACTTTATTAAAACATAGATATCACATAAATAAAATAGTCAAAGATTTTTAAGAGAGATGCTGATCTCAGAAAGATTTCATGGCAATGTTCTTCAAGTAGGATCAGGTAAGCAACAGCCCTTTGCAGGTTACAGTTTATGTAGAAACGCCTTCAGGGCACTGGTCCTACTTGCAGAAATGACAAATTCTTCAAAACAGAAGAAAATATTAGAACTGAAGTGTCTGAATTTGGATTCGATACAAATGCTGCAGCAAAGCCATGCAATTCACATAAAAACATACCTCTTTGCAGGGTTGTGATAGAAAGGACAGTTTGAGTTAAAGGCATTTTACTGCAGGACAGTAGTTTCAGAATGTGATCATAAAATTATACCAATGTCAAAACAGAATCTGAACAAAGTCCTGCCCATCCTATAGTCCAACACTTCTAGTGAAAATGGAGATGTCTCAAAAGAATGAAAAAACATGTGGTTTGCCACAATATGTCCCAAACCTCCAACAACATTCAGCTTTGGACTAACAGTAGCAGATCAGGGATGCTTAAAAGTTGGGATGAAGGCAATGATACTGTACAAAAGCAACATTACTCAAAAGTATAGTGGGGGGAGAGGAAAAGAGACCTTAAAGTTGGCAGAGCCATGGCATTTCCAAATACAGCCCAGAGAAGAATGTTTGGAGATGGAACTCAGAGAAGGTGCATCCATATGTTGTTACTTGAAGAAGAACACAGAGGGTTCAGAGTGGGGCTGGTGGAAGCAATGGGTATTCTCGTGCCCAGTAAAGGTGCCTGGAAGCGAAGGGGAGCAGGGATGCCAGCCCTACTGCCCTGAGAGCCTGTGTCGGGAAGCAGTACTCATGCTCCCAACAGCACAATTGTTCCCGAACAAACAGTCTCGGGAGCAGGGGGATGTCACCCTGCTGCTGCTGCTGCTGCTGCCGCTGCTGCTGGTGCGGGGCTGCCACGCAGATGGGGTGCGCCAGGGCCCCGCTTCCCACCGCCGGAGCACAGCAGGAGCCGGGGCCGGGGGACACCGGGCACGGTCACACACGGCGGGATAGTAGAAATAAAATTTAAAAAAAAAAAAAAAAAAAAAAAAAAAAAAAAAAGAAAAGAAAAAGGAAAAAGAAAGTCCCTTCCCCCAAGGCAGCTGCGGAGTGCACTGAAACCCCCTTTTAGGCACAATCAGCCCCGAGAATCTGGGCAAGGATGAGGTGGGTGCAAAGTGCACGGGGAGGAAATGTGTCAGCTGCAGCATCCGAGAGCAGCGGAGCAAGCTCAGACGGGAAATGAGCTTGCGAAGTGCACCCGACAAGATGATCGCGGGGATAAGTTGCTTCTATGGAAACTGCAGCCCGATGAACCAAAAAACAGTTTGATGGCAAAGTTTTAGCAGGAGCCGGCTCATGCCTGGTTTCAGCTACATTCCCCACCCCCTGAAGAAAAAAAAAAAAAAAAAAGAGAAAAAAAAGCTGCACAATGTGTTTCTTGTTATGGACAAAAAAAAACCCTAAAAATGGGGACACAGGTTTTTTCCTGTATGGGCTACATCATATTAAGCTGTAAGTTTAGTTCTGGACAAACAATCTCTTGTTGCATCTCTGGGATGGAGGTTAATGAATTCCCACAGATGATGTTGGCCAAACAGTGGTCGGCTTGTGACTTGATTTCCAGCATCATGATGTGAGGGGATCAGTATAGAAAAGCACTTTGAAGGGAAGAGGCTGCCTACAGCAGGATTGTTTCTACAAGCTAATTGTACTGAGTGCAGCTGCACAAAGCTGGATCAACAGTAATAGAAGGCGGCGCAGACTTCCTGACGCCAGCCCCGCAGAGCTCCCACCAACAGCCTGGCAATTCCAGATTGTTTTCCAGACCTTATCTCTCCCCCAAGTTTTTTTTTTTTCGCCTTTTTTTTTTCTTTAATTTTGTGACCGGAACAAAAGTAACAGGAAAATCCTTTGTGAAAGTAGAAAATGGTGTTACAGATCGGTGCCTTTCGCAGAAGTTGTAACTAAATATTTTGCATGCATTACTCTCCCTCCCGCTCAAAAGAAAGGAGAAAAAAAAAAAGCCAACCCCCAAACTTCTGAAACTTTTCTTTGAATGAATTGGAAACGTGAGGCAAACAAAAGGGAGCTGATAGTTAAAAGCGGCCAGGTTCAGCGAGATATTTTACCTGGTACATGGAAAACTCCTATATCAAAACATATTTGGACACCCCACTTGGACAGGCTGGATGGTGTCAATGACTTGGAAACAGGCCAATTTTAACAGATTTTTTTTTTTTTTTCCCGGGTCTGGTTTGATGGCTTAAGTAAGCGGCAATTAAGGCCATTTACATTATTACTGGATGTTTGAGATAGATTTCATTAGAGGAGGGGCTCGCTGTGCGCGCTCCCCGCGGGCCCTGCCGAGCCCCGCACCGGGCCCGGGGGGCGGTGTGACCCCGGGCTGAGCAGGCCTTACGAGGCGAAAGGACAGCCAGCCTCCAAAAAACCCCGGGATTCTTCCTCGTAGAATGTATTTATTTTACGGGCGGGGGGGCTGGAGCGGCAGGGCCGA
>VXBX01009439.1:678669-728612 GCA_013400415.1 Scytalopus superciliaris
AGCCTAAAAATAACTGAAATTTTTCAAATGGAAAAAGCAACTTCGAAGCTGGGCATCAAAGTGAGAAAATGAAGCAGGTACTTCCAATAAATACTACAGGATTTATTGGACTTCCACTGAAAAATGTGAAGTGACAACACCCAGTCACAAAACAATGGAAATGTGACTACAAGTGGAAGAATGGGACAAGAGGGATACACAGGACAGAGATAATAAGCAGTGTAGTGTACACACACACACACACACACACACACACACACACACACACACACACACACGAAAAGCCTGAAGAAAATTGTTCTGCCAGGGAAGGGAACAAAAGCATTATGTTTATGTGTTATCTTTATGCAAAGAATCACAGGTAATGAAAATGTGGAAAATACAATTAATGAGGTAAAGAACTGTCAAGGTAAAGAAGAGGCAGAGCACAAGAAAGTATATTTACCATGCAGAAAGTGAGTGCAGTCACAAATTCTACACAGAAAAAAAAACAAACCAAAAAAAACCCCTAAAGAGAGCTATTAGAACATAAGTATGTAAAACTTTCTTGTCCTGTGCACTCAGAAAGGGGATGGACAGATTTATCCTTCAGCATCACGGAAGAGTTTTAATAGAGTTAAAAAGCCTTTTTGTAATTCCACAATATTTACAAATATAAAATGCTTTCAGTTGGCCTTTCACCCCAATCAGAATATAAATTATTTCTTTTTTTTTTTTTCAATTTTGTAAATTATTCACATTGCATAACCTATGGAAGATAAACTAGGATTTTAGCCCTTGCTTCCTATGCTTGCCACAACAGATTAAATTTAACATTTTCTAGGGAAAAATAGGATAAATACCTGTAAAAATGTTTTTGCAAGAACCTCCTTTTGAAGGTTCTCTTGCTAGGAAAATTACAAATTAATCTCCTTCAGTAACACAATTCCTGCCAAGCATACAGTAACAACAAAATATTATCACAGGAAACATAATTCACTTAAAGCAGGGAGGGGGGAAAAAAAACTTTGATAACTTATTTTTTTAGATTCCATACTGAAGTTTATAATAACAGTGTTATTTCTGATTACATCTTATATACTTATAACATCATGACCTCACATATAATTTCAGGGGGTTACCAATGAATGTGTAGATAAATAAGTAATTGGGAGAATTTTTTTATATTACTTGCATAAGGAATACAAAGCAGGGTTTTCTCCTTCAGAACTATATTCAGCAAAGGCTAAAAAGGACTATGATTACATCAGAAATAATAGGCATGATGAGTCGAGTTCAGTAGATGACAGATCAAATAAGTGATGCTAAAACCAAGAGTTCTGTGATCTAAGTTTCTCTGTCAATCAGAGATGCCAATGAAAGTCATTCACTAAAAAACAATAACAGCAGGTTCTCTTGATATACAATTCACAGGTTTACACAGGGGGGCATTGATTCAGCTCTAACCCAAAGGTTAGAGAGGGGGGATGTGAAGATCCAGCATTTTTCCAATCCTGAAAAAGGATATCTCTCTAGTACAAGTGCAAGGGAAGCATGACTGCAGTATGTGAGGATGGGCCTAAGAAAACTTTCAGGGCTAGGCTGGGTGCCAACACCAAGGACTATGGTGCAGTGCAGACCTCGGTGTAGGACACCGCCATGGAAAATACACCGGGCTGTAATGACACCGAAACCTTTGCAGCCTGACTGCTCTTGGTGCTCGGGACAACATTTTCAGTCGTCCTCATCTGCATGAGCTGAGCCAACACCACCAGACTGCAGCACAGACAGGCTCCAAAGCAAACGCCCCAGGCCTCCAGTGGAGGAACACTGGAACCAACCCTTGACACAATCAGTTACTGGGTATCTGTCCTTATCTTTGAGACAGAGTCACACTGAAACACAGGACCTAAAGGTAAGTACAAGGTAACTGTGTGGCAACTTGATGTGAAACATCACGGAAAAAGGTCTCAAAAGAACCACACTTCCAAAAAGACCTTCAGATGGAGATGCCTCTCTGAGTAACTCAGTGTTTCACTGAGGAGACATTTATAGACATTTTTCTGTCTCCTGAAGAGAAAAAAAGCACTTTATAAATGTAATCAATTTCAAATTTTAGAAGTCCTAGTTTATTATCTCTTAGTTGCTGAACTATCGCTGAAATGTTTTTTTTTGTTTTTTTTTTTATTTGATAAACTGATGACTTCCACAGATTTCTTAAGCACTTAATCACAACTCAGGAAAGAAAGTCTGTATGATTTGATTCCTTTAGAGTTGGTGAATGATTTAAGGAGTCCATGAAAACACTTAAAAGCCACAAAACCTACTCACCTTTCCCTTCAAAGTTCTGGCATTTAAGTAGCTCAAACCAGTAAATTATCAGCTGTTGAAGGTGATGAAACAGGGCTTCACTGATGTGGGGGGAAATAATGATCTTGTGGTTAAGGCTTTGAACTGGGAGACATAGTTCTTAGCCCATATTTCCTACAGATTTTGTATGTGGCCTCTGCAAGTCATTTCACTCCTTCATGTTTCTATGTACCTGTAAAAATGGAAAAATGGAAATTTTTGTTCTTGTTCTCAAGAATTCTTATGAACCACCATGGCTGATATGACAAGATACCAGGCTACCTTTGTAATACTATAAATAGGAGCATCTTAGGCACTAAAATTGGTAATTTATCATGTGAAATTGTACCTGCCATGCACTCAAACAGAACTCCCAGTAATGACTTGGGAGTTACATGCCTTAGGATCCCTCCCAGGGTAGCATTATGTTTTACAGAGAGAATATCGTTACCAATAGGAGAGATTCCATTGCAATAGGCCAAAGAATGGGCCTTATCCTGTTGGAAGCATTAATGTCTGAGCCCTGGTTTAGCTTATAACTAAGTAAAAAAGAGCCAGAGAGAAAGCATAAGCACTGGACAGCCACACATCTCTGTGTAAAGGAAAAGAAGTTTCATTGGCCTGAATGCAGAGCAGGTAACATGATTTTTAAGTTGATTTTGCTTAAACGAACACATTAGATACTCTCTCTCCTTTCTTACCATACTATAATAGTAAAAAGATGATTTAAAATTAGCAGAACACTGAGCACTTAAACAGCATCATGCAAACAGTGCAGTGAGGAGACAATTAAAACAAGAGCCTGGGCGATACTGTGACAAAGGAGAGACAGGACACTGAAGTGCAAAATTTCTGAAGAAGTTAAAAAGTAAACAGGAAACTATGTTATTTTAGTTCTTCCAAGATACATACATTTAATTATCAATGTTAGTAAAATTGTGACATGAAAGCAGACTCAACATGAGGATAGGCAGGGTGTAAGGTCACTGTGCAAAATACAGATATCACACTTCTGACTGGAAGCCTGGCCATCAAGGGCATGAACAAGAAGCTATTAATCTGATATGCAAAATACACCGTTTTGCTCCTGTATTTCAATTGACAGCCACTTATCCCATACAACTGGTATAGTCTGGGGTTATATTGTTGCCACTGCCTCTTTGCCTCCGACCAGCTTTGTGTCGCCTGGCGCTATTTCATAGCATGAAGTGGGACTTTTCCTATTTGAACTTCTGTTTCTGCTGCTGTGAGAGGAGAATTTTGCAACTTTTGTCTTTTGTGGGTATTTATGCTCAGCCTACTCCATCAGTGAATTTCCCAGGAACACAAATTTGGCACATGCTGTTTTTCCTTTGGGAATCCCATCCATGGTGAATGCAGTGACAACAGATGTTTGAAACACATTTCTGTGCATTTTGCCATCTAAAATCAAAAAGTGCAAACCAGAGTGGCAGAAGGTCATGTTATGATTTGTTCACTTATATTTCTCTCAGGCACTCCCAGTGGATGAAATTCCACAACTTGGCTAGGTATCACTGATACCACTTTATTGGAAAGCTTTTATTTTCAGACTACCAAGGTTTTTTTCTATCACAGATTAGAAGCTGACTATTTTGTGCTCCACTGATAGACCATCTCATCTTCCTCTAACAGTATTTCACATATGAAGAAATTATGTCCATTTAACCTTCCTCCAAATCCAGCTCTTTCAGTATTACATACCTGTAAGTCATGTTTTCTGTGTGTTTTTGCTGTTCTCCTCCAATTGCTTATTAAAGTTGCTCAGGTCTGGACAAAGTACACCTTCAGCAGCAGGACATACCTCTCCTGGACTGGTAATTCACCCATCAGAGATTTCCATTTTGTCCCCTCTATTTTGCACAGTATCACTGATCTTGTTAGCTTAGTACTGGTTTACCAGTCACATTAGAACCCCTTTGTCCTCTGCAGTATTTCAGTGGGTTATAATCCATTTTACATTTGTGCATTTGATTTCACTTTTGTAAGTGCAATACTTTATACTTGCCTTTACTGAATGATGTCATATTAATTTACAATTCTCTAAGTATCAAGTAATTCTGTCCTCTGAGACAAGGCAGCTTCAGACAACAGCAAACTCAGAAATTCCACCAATAGGGTTGCAATTAAAGTACTGAACAAGAACGGACCAAACAGACCCCCATGTGACCCTGCTTTGACATGAGATAACTGATAATCACTCCAGGTTTACCTTTTGAAGCAGTCTGCTTTTACTCCATTGCATGATTTGCTGAAGCTTCGATGATAAAAGTCTTAGTGCAGTTAAACATATCACATCTGCTGTATCCATCTTCTGCAGGCTGGTTACTCAGCCAAAGGAGGAAATTGGAGCAATTTCATAAGGCTCATTCCTGAAAACTTAATACTGACTTTCATACTCGAAGTTTAAACACTTGATGAAATTCTTGCAGATGTCAAAGTAAAGATAATTCCCCAGGCCCTCCCTTTTTGCCTTGAATATGGTTCCAGGTAGTCCTCTCCTGTCCTCTAATAGCTGTCTCTCCCATTCTCCAAGAAAACTGATCACGGTTCATAGATTGTTTTGACTGGATACTTAACTACAATAGGAAGCACAGCTTGGCCATATGGATTTGAGGCAGTCACTGAAAGAAAAAGAAGTATGCTTAAATTACTAACTGGATAAAAACCTGTTGGTATGCTGGACAGGTCTAGGTGTTCAGAACCTCCTGTTTCTGATCTCAGAAGTTTTCTCTTTTATATAACTTTTAATTATTTAGGATTACAGAATTTCCCTGCTAATTTAGCTTTGTAAGATAACTTGAAAAAAAGAAAAATATACAAGTCAAATAGTTATGTGGATTCAACTTGAATTATTTTTCTGTTTCTGCCTGGTTTTCTTCCGAAAGTGTTGAAAATCTTACAATAGATGAGCACAAATGAATTTTTATGATGTTTTCTTAAGAATTTTCAAATCCAAATAATTCTAAGATACCTGAATAGAATAAATTTCAGTGCTACATAGTATCAACTTGGAAGATTTTTAATTACTCTCTTCAGTAATTTTGTTTCTGAAATGTCTTTTCTTTAGCAGTGATTTACTTTCTTGTAAGTGTTTTTCATTTACATATTTATATTGTAATTGCACATGTTCCCAGGCAGTTCAGAATTTTCAACCTTTGCACTACCCACGGCATGTGTTCACACCACATCCTCACATGTACTTCAGATACAGGAGCTGTGTCATCTCAGTCCTGGCTCCACTACAGTATTCCAGAGTTCCCAGACCTACCCTTCCGTGCAACTTCTGAGCATTTTTTCCTCCATTTTTTAAACATCTCCATTCATTACTCTCAGTGACCTGGAAAGGGGTGTTGCAGTCCTCATACTAAACAGACAGATCAATCTTACAAGCTTAGCAATAACTCCCTGATGTCTGTGTGATGCCATAACTCTTGCTGAATGTCAGCTCAGTCTCTTGGCTCTGCTCTCAGCAGAGAAGAGCTTCACACCTATCTACAGTGGAGACTCTCCTCAAGGGTTGCCAGAGTTCTAATGAAGTGTGACACTGAGCAGGTTCCACCATAGACATGTCATGTATCATCCTGTTTAGCAGCCTCTTCAGATAGCATTGCTTTGCTATTAACATGATCCTGATTTGATTCTGTGAAGACAAAAACACCCCCTCTTAGCATCCTGGTCATGAAAGAAGGGCTGCATAGGGGAGACCACATAAAATTACATTCCCTAATTAAAACAGAATCACTTGGGAAGAGGGGAAGCTACAGGACTTTACAGATGCTTTATCCAAGGAAGTGAAAGTCCTAAGTGTGGATTTCACCTGCTCTCCTGAACAACATTACAATCTGAAAAGAGATGTAACCATGAATGGCAATGCTGTAAACTCCACTGTCCTGCAGTCCTAGTCCTGATCATTACCTGGCTTGTTCCTGTTGGTCTTCCACACTGCAAACAATTGAATACCTGAATAACCTTTGAGAATACTGAATGAACATGTGTGGCTGGTGCTCCAAGATAACGCTGCCAGGTGAATGTGGAGCAGACCATAGGATGGTTGAGCTTCTTCAGCTCCAACAGAAAGTCCAACCTTCAGCCAGGAGAGAACAAACAGAAAGCTTTTTAGAGCGCTCTCTCACAGAGCCCTTTATGCTCTTGGGCAGGATTTCTCCCATAGCACAGGAACATCAGTACTCTGACACTGACAGACATCCAGTGCTCACATTGCAATGGGACGGCTGAGTGGACTAAATAGGTAAAGAATTTTTCATCTGTTCAGAGGTCAGATAGAGATGTTATTTTGAGATTTGTTACTGACAGATGTAGGTAGATATAAAAACCCTAAACCAAATCAAACCTAAGGTTATTTTCCCAGCAAGAGTAGAAAAGAAAGGAACTCGTCATAGTAGGAGGATGAATATCTAAGTACTTTGTCCAATTTTTCACAGCCTGAAAAGATTCCTGAAGAGAAAAATCTCTGATAGGTTTCTACCCTCCCCTGAACTTCGGAGGCTATTTAAATACAGGTGATTTTTTTTCCCTTTTTTTTTTTTAATCTACTCACCCTGAAATTAATAATAATTAAAAAAAAAAAAGTAAAGAACCATAAATTAGTTGATAAAAACTAAGTAAACTGGTCTTATATTTTAGAAGCCTGTTATTCAGGCAAAAGAGTCGTGGTCCATCTCAGGTGAGCCATCAGCAGTGTCAGGTCTCTGCTAGAAGACAACTAGTCCAAACAGAAGTAATTTGCCTTTTTTTTCTGGAAGTCCAAATATTTTCAAGGATGTGATTAAAATAACAGTCCCCTTCCTATACTGGAAAACTACAGAAGTGGGACTACTTTCCTGAATTTGAATTTTAAGCCTAAATTCTTTCTCTTGCAAATCCAGGATGAATCACCATTGTACTTTCTGCTTGGGAGTAAAGTATGAACTGTAAATGCAGATAAATTAGTTCTGTGGATCCCAGTTTTGCAAAGTAACACCAGGTGCTTAAAGAAATTACTATACAGAGGGGCCTGGAAGTTGATGTGAAGACAAGAAATAAAAAGTAAAAATTATTGAACACCGTAGCCATGGACAACAAAATTAAAGACTCCAGTTCTTATTAGCATATAAAAAGATCTGATGAAGCTGAGCTAGCCTGTCATCAGATGGAAGAGAGGCAGAAGGTAGCACAGATGGTGAAAACAGAGGAAATTATTCATGGTTCCTCGTCACACCTTGAAAGAAGCTACTGAAAAGATGATGTTGAAAATTAAGACCAGAAGGCATCCCGGAACAACAAAACTTCTAAACCCTCCTTTATATTACAAAGGTATAAATATGTCCTGAGGTTAAATAGGCTTATGGTTTGAGGATTTGTCTTTTACAGAAAATGAAAAATCAAGATTTCTTTTTATCTTTCAGAGTAAAAATACCTGAACACCAAAGGTTGATTCTTGAGTCTTTAACCAAACATAGAACCTTGGTTTCTTCAGATTACTTGAAAGCAAGAGCTAAAATGTCCTGTACATTACATTATTTGCAGTGCCACTCACAACTGCAGCATCAAGCATAACTTAGAGAACCACGAGGAAAATTAACTTTTCCTGTAGACAACCTCAAAATTCTTCTAGGATCTTAACAGACTACTTACAACACAGATGAGCTGACAACTGTTCTTATCCTGTGAGCCAGCATCTCCTGATTATTTACCAGGAATAGCTGCAAGGAAATCAAGAAGCAGATTTCTCCCCCCCACCCCGCACAGAATAAAATTTGAAGGTTCTTTCCACCAGTAGATATAAACTAGCGCACGTTTTTAGATGTGTGCACAATACTGTCCAAAATAAAGATATCAGATAAAATGTATTTTAAAACCAGCTCTGTGGATGTGTATATCATGTGAATTTTCCAGGATATGAGGAAGAGGATGGAGAGAAGCAAGGAAAAAATGTATTATAGGATGTAGAGCCTACCTAGGCTATAAAACTTTCCTAAGGTAAACCTCCCCACCAAATAAATATCCCCATCCAGGCAAAAAAAACATCACCACCATTGCAGCACAACTGCATTTTCTGCCATTGCTGAAGTGGGAAAAATTGCAGCATACAGCAGGTCTGAGGTTATGATGGAAAGGTAAGAGAAGGTAAGTCACACTGCCAGGAACCAAAGCCCTGACCACAATGAGGTGGTGAGGCAGAACTGAAACAGTTTGAAGTACCCCACGGTGAGTGGGGGCAAGGCAGGACATAAGTACATCCAGTAAGAATAAGGGAAGGTAAATATACTTAGTCCCAAATGACTGGCATGCCAAAGACATTCAGAGTTAGAACCTTAACTTTTTGTCAGAAGGGCAGGGCCACAAACAGGCTGTAAGGTTTATAGTCAAATAAGAAAGAGGATGGAAAACAAAAATGCTAAGTAATGAGAGAAGGTTGATTTAATAATAGGAATCCTCAGTTTAGATTTCAGGACTTCTTATGGTTTAAGTGAACATAAAATAAAGGAGGTCTCTGATATCAACAAAAGCCCAATTTGACTGGCAGATGAAAGGTCAGGACTCAATTCTTGACTCACTTAAAAAGTACATATAATTCTGTATTCTACCACTGCTGAGGTGGGAAAGGATTCTTCTGGGGTCCAGAATGAAGTTAGTAAAATTTTGCTGCCTCTCAAAAGTACTGTAACAAATTAAGAAGATTTGATGGTGCCACAATATGTAAACGTATTCAAGAATATGTATTGCTTTTAGCCAAGCACAAACCATCACATTATTTCATAAGAGAAAAATATTCAAAACCAAAAATGTTAAATCTCTGCTGATTGCTTCCCTGTGGTTTAATTAGTGAGGAAAGGCAGTAAGGCATCACAAAATTTCCATTTTAGTTTTACTGTTCCCCACAGCCAATATTTTATGCCTTTGTTTTTATTTTTAGGTTCCAGGGACACATACAAACCACTCAAACTTTTCCTTTTGTTTTCTACCATGAGAAATCCTGGACACAAATAAAATCTTAGAATGGACCACGAGCATTCCTTTCCTCCCCTTCTCTTTCATAAACAGTAAACTTATTGTACTACAGTAACAATATACACTCTGGTTTACTTACAAAGATAATTCTGCAATCCAGGTTATTTCTGTAAGAAGCAACGAGGATGTGAAACGTCAGTACTCAGAAAGGAGACCTGAAACATGAAAGAACCTTGAACACTGTGCTGTGTTGTGGCAACACTAGGAATTCACATAACAAAAAGAATGGTCTGTTGCTAGAATCTCATCTATAAAAGAAATATACATTAACTCTCAATTATAAACTTTTGCTATATAAAGCTTCACACAACCTCTAACCTATTTTTTCTCCCTTCAAAAGACTATGTTCTTCTAAAATATCCCAAAGTCTTTTTTTCCTCCCACTTTAGAAGTAGGTGACCCTAAAATATGATAAACTAAGAAATAAATTGGCCAACAGAATTTCTTTTAGAGGTTTATCCAGTGTCCCCATCACAACAAAACCTGTCTTGGGAGGAAGAAAACATTTTAATGCTCTTTAAAGCCCAAACATTTGGTGTTGTTAGTATGAGTCTTACCAAGGAACTACAATCACAACTGTGAAAACATTGCTAAGAACTCTGTAGCTCTGTCTTTCTTTCGGAAAAGCATAAATTTCTAACCCAAAACTAAACTAAAATATTAATTGCATCACAGATCGAACATGAAAATAAAAATGTGAGACTCAAAGCTCGATAAAAGAAGGAAACCCTCAAACTGTCCTCTGTCATTAATCCTATGTCTTACACAAAAGAACTAAATCATTACAGTGCCAGAAACTGTGATAAGCTACAATGAATACATGGTTCTAATAGAGAATGCCATGCAAGGATTTTAACAAAGGAATCATAAGCAACCTAAGCAGAAGAGCAATGAAATAAACCAAGAAATACACTACAGAAAAAAAAAAAATTCAACCTGTCATCAGCTTTAAATTGCATTTTGACTTCTATAACCTTCTTCTATTTATTAACCAAAGGGTGGAACATGCTGCAGGCTCAGCTTGTGTGACAGACACCTCTAATGAAAAAGTTAGCTGGATGTTATATAGCTAAAATAATCTTTTTTACCATTTGATTGGTCCCCATATGCCAATTAGTCTTTAGAAAACTCTAGTTCTGTTGTAACACAGTTTGATATTATTTATACTTTATATTATGGAATTTTTTGAGCATGCACTTTCCTATTTTTTTTCCTTTTTGTTAAAATTCAGAAAGCTGGGAGAATATGTCAAACTCCTGAAACTGCTCTGTGTTCTCATAGAGAAAAATTCCCGCCCTTATACTGATGAAATTGGCCTTAATAAAGATAACTGAAATCTAGAAAATACAAAGCACAAGGCTGACAGAAAACAGTGTGTAAGGTTAGCACACTCTTTCCAGTCTCCTCTGCTTGACTGGAATTAGAATTTTGCTCTAAGTTCTCCCCACTACAGCTACTATTGGGCACTGTCAGAGACTGAAATGGTTACTGGTCTAAACGTTGTTAAGATTACCAAAAGACTTCTGTCCGCTGTAGCAAAGTGCAAAGAAACAGCTGCTCACCCAGCAAAGCCCACCCCTCCCTGAATATGCCAACTGCAAAAGGACCTTGGGATCGGCTAAGTGGGTGCCATTGTCCAACTATCCCTCATGCAGAAGGGTGTGCCTACATGAGCTACAAACTGGATGTCCAAATAAAGGAAGAGGCTGATAAGAGGCAAATACTTCCAGGTGGGATAATCCTTATCATGCCAATGTCCTCCTTATATGATGACTCTGCTGTGAAAACCTCTCTGGAGACTATCAAAGACATTTACACCTAATATGGGCTGTTCATCTCAGATAAGGGACCATAATGGACCATGATGGATGCTGACATAATAGGCAGCTGTAACATCTCAGATGGTCTCAAAGGCTCATGACATGTCCCATGATCCAGTCTCACATCATCCATTGTGAAACTCCCCACCCCAGGGGAGATACAAGGCATTCCCACCTGAGTCTGAGTGTATATAACTCATGAAATTTTGGAGTTTTGTGGACTTTCCCCACCCCCAATCGATCAAGACCATCACTTTGACAGGACTGTGACCATCACTTCAACCAACAGACATCAGAAATACAACTACCAAGTTTCATCACTGGATCCAAGAGGTGGTGACTATGTTATCTTCTTGCTTTTATCCTTTCCTTCTCTTTCTTCTCCTTATACATTTTCTTAAGTGTTATTTTTATGATTACTATAGATACTAACAACCAAAACAGCTCCATACCTGTTTTCCTTTGAAATCAAGCTGTTCTAAAATAAAGCCCACATATATATAGTTACAAACACTGATCATTCAGTGTTGTTTCACTCTAATCCAAGGGATCCATTAACAAGAACCTGGGTTACCCTCGCCTTCTGGGGTGGGTTGTAAAAGGCACAGAAAAAAAACCAAGATCCCAACAGCAAATTCAGTACCTGGTATGAACACTTCTGTTTTACCACTACAGGGGCTTTCATTTAAGAGACCTCAAATATTCAGGTATTATTTTATTTGTCAATTTCTTAGTAATGTGTTTAGAAACTTAAATAAACCTGTAACAGACAATAAAGGTGATCAAAATGATCAAGGCCACGGTGTGGAACATGCTGGACTATGGATAACAGGTGCTACTGGAATCCTCTGCTTGTGTGCCTTGTGGCTGTACAAAAACTTCCCATATTCTTAACATGAGGTCCAGAAAGCTTCCCACTGGAGCTGAAAATGTAAAAAAGAGACCTTGGGGATTCTGTTGACAGAAGTGAACAGTGCAATGCCAGACCACAAGAGAAACCACCTATTTTCAACATGCTGTATAAATCTATTGTGTGTCTCAGGAAAGTTTCCCAGAGAAAAAAAAAATTAGGGAAGAAGCAAAAAAAAATGAACAGTATTTGAAAGAAAACTGAAGAAAGCTAAAGAACTAAAAACTTACCAACATCACATATATGTTCTGCTGCATGGGCTATGGTCACACAGGATGATCAGATACCCCAGTGACCAGGACAGGCACAAAATGGAAACTTTTCTCCAGAATCTCCAAGAATTTTACCAGACCATTATTTTGTTGCAAGTTTTGTAAGTGGAATATAAGAATTTCCCTTTCCCCCTTCCTCTTAAACTGCAATCCTAGAAAAGGCTGGCAAACAGCCATAAGACTTTCATATAAAACCTGGAATGTTAGTTACTTGCATCCAATTTTTCCTTCCAAAAAATGATTTATTTTCACCCTACCATGCAAACACATCCAGGCATCATAACAAAAGGACAAGCCAAACCGTGTTCTTAAGATTCACTTAGGCAAAGTAGTCATGGTTTCAAGTTCCTCTATGTTCAGCCATCCAAACTTAGAGTGGATACATAAACTATCATTACAAGAGTTTTGGAAAGTGGTGAATACCAGAAATAAGTTTGCAGTTGTCTTATTGTTTTATACTCTTCATTCGTTTCCATTCTCCATGGAAGTCTTGGGTTCCATGACTCCCACAAGTCACAAAGCTAACATTTAATATTTCAACACTGGAAATTGTTTATGGTTTCTTAACTCCAAGAATTGTGCAACAAATTAAGCAAGCAAGTAACCATAGAAACTGTGGTAGAGAAAAAACTAGTTTCAGCTAGGAAACTGCAGTGTATTTTTAATTCTTGCAAATGTTATTCTGTCATATTCTACATGTGAAAAAATCATTTAACATTTACAGTAACTAACATATATTTGTTATGTACTAAAAGACACTTTTTACTACTATGGTGTGGTAAGTACTCCATTTTTCCCTTCTTTCTCTTCTCCTCTCTCCCTCTACCATACATAGTATAACACTTTCTTCTGTTAGCTTATGAACACCTGTATAAAAAAAAACTTTCAAGGTTCTTCAATGGAGAAGAAAAATGCACTCTGGTTATTTTTATGCAAGTAGATTCTAAGAGTCACTTGTATTTACTGTCCTGTTAAACCCCAGCTTTTGTGGCATATTGTCCTTAAATTGGCTATGAAGGATTCATATTTTCCTGATAACAGGAACTTTGCTAGGAAGTAATTAAATAAGTCAACAAACACATCTGATGGTATAAACTACAGCCTGCATTCCTATACGATGCAGCTGAGGCAGTTAAATGAAACAGGACTGAACTGCTGTTTGGAAATGAAATGATTTTAGGTACCCACCTCCCATGTGTCACATTGATCAACATACCCAAAGGGAGGATTACATTAAGTCCTGTGCCATCTTACACAGACACTTCGTAACTATTGTTTTTTAGTGACGGTATGGAATTACACTGGTATTAGTGAACGCCAGATAAATACACTGAAGTTTTCTACTCAACTGACAACTTCATCCCAATGTTCGTATTTTATGAAAGAGTTGAAAACTTCCAGAAAGAAAAAAAGACATCAAACCCATATGGAAATTGGTAATTCATACATGTGACTACTTAAGGACTTAAACAGACAAAAATATTTGAAATAATTAGTGTATTTCATAAATACTGTGAATACATCTAAACGAAGGATACCCTTGTCTTCTCTTACAAAACAATGCTTGCAAGTATCTCTCTAAAAAGCTTTTACATCCGAAAAATTTCTGAAATCAGAGTAACATACTTTTATTTTTAAAAGGAAGAACCCAACCCAAAAAACTGTTTCCAAAGATTTGGAAAAATATCATGAAGCTACACAGGCTTTGGAGACTTCTTATTTTGTTTTGGGAGGCGTTTTGGTTAAACTATTAATGTAGTAGATAGAGATATGTGCATACAAGTTTCCAGTAGTTCTGTAACACTCTGATGAGTAAACTGTAATTCAAGAAAATAACACCCCAATTCAACAGAATCCAAAAATGTGCAGATCACATCTCCAGTCCTGTAAGTACAAGACATCCATGGAATGAAAAAATAGAGAGCCTAGATAAAGCCAGTTTTTCTGTTGACTCTGGCATAGAAATGCATCCTCTTGATTTGGATAACAAAGGCCAAGACCACATGGTCCCTGGGGAAGCATCTGGCTGGAGATGCACTGGGACACAAACAAAGCTTCAGCAGAGCTCCCAGCACACTGACTGCCACGAACAGCAGGATTACTGCTTTGGACTAGTGGGAGGCGGCCGCTTCTCTGCAGCTCACAGCACCTCGTTTAGAAACGTCTGCTTTGGCAACTTCATCTATCAAATGTATTTTTATACTTAGTGCTTACTTAGTGTGTATTACTAATGATGCTGTTTTAATGCATTTTTAAAAATTAAATCTGTGAAGTACTTTAAGCAAAACAACATGGATTTAACATTTTTATCAAGTGAAGAAACAAAATACTGCAAATAAAGAGAAATTTGGACACAAGCCCAACAGGCCAATTTATTTTTTATTTTCTTTCTACTAGCAGACTCTAGTTTGAACAATTCTTCCTCAAAACCATGCAGATTTCACTGGACAGTACAAGCATTTGCTACAACATCATTCAGGTACATTACTTAAGATGATAAAAAAATCTTCTAACACTGTACTTCAGAAGTAAAGAAGCTGGCGTACAGCTTTGACAAGATTCCAAAAAGTATGTATTAGTTTTAGAAGGGCAATCACTGCTCATTTTTTTTTCCATAACCAAATGATAAATACTGTACCAAGGAAGAGCCACGCACAGCTACAAATGCTTCATAAATTCAGACATCATATTCATACTTTATCCTTACAATATTTTAATGTAGCTCAGGTGGGTTGCATCTATTGAGACCATCTATTTAGTGACTGTAAAATTACGTACCTATAATAAATAATGGATCCACCAAGTCAATGATAAGGTATTACCTTATAAATAACTGCCAATTCCAGTGACACATCAAGACAACGTTCCTTACAAACCTTATCACCACTCTACCCAAAGTTCACAAAGTTAACAGCAATTACTGAGCACACAGAGAGTAAAAGCATACATTTAGCCAAACAAGTATCTTAACACTCAAATTTCAACATATGCAATGTATATGTTGCACACATTAATCCACAAATTAACGCGAAGTTTGATAAGGGTGTCACAGGGTGTGATATTTAACATTCTGGCATGTCATACATCAAATGGCAAGGATGGACAGTATAAACTTTATTTGCAAGTATTTGGAATTAACTGGAATGTTTAGAAGGGATAAGAAATACATATCCCAAGAGAAAACTAAAATCACATCATAAATTTCATAATTAAACCATACTTACTTCTGTAACATTTGCCCTTAACCAAACCTTTGCACAGTGTTTTAACAAAGAACTGGGTTTCCATACTGACAAGGACAGCCTTTATACGTAGGGAAGGTCTGAAGTTGCTTGCTTCTTGTAAAAATTACTCCTTCTCTCCAAGAAGATGACTGAAAATAACCTAGACCATCTATTACAGTAGTGAAAGCTCAAACTACAAAGCTTAATGTAACCACAGACTGACAAAGAATTTCAAATAAGCTACAACTCATGGGCATACTCTTTTTAACCTGGCTGCTTTTCAAAGGATACTCTCTCTCTCCTCTCCAAAACCAGCCCCCTCTGAGCCTGCAACAGTATGGAGCTCCGATGAATCTTTTGAAAGCCTGGTGTAGCTGGAACGCTGGCCCCGCTTGTGAGCAACCGCCTTCAGGTTCTCGTTCTGAACCGCAGTCGAATTGGAACCTGAGCCAGGGTGCAGGATAATTTGAGATGGATCTCTGATGCCTTGTATTTCTTCAAAATTTTGATTAGCTCGATTGCTTGGAGCACTGTTGTTATTTAAGGTGACTGTACTAGGGGTTCTGTTTAAATTGTAGACTTTCTGGCACGCTGGCCAGTTCTCTTCAGGGCTACTTGCTATCAGGCTGCTTTCAGAAGGGCTTTTCTTATCTTCTGAGCAAATAGACATGCGAACCACAGCTGGATCTTGAAGGCCACTAAGGCTGTGTGGAATTCCTCTCTTTGCACTGTGACTGTCGTCTTCAAGCTCAATGAGATTTGCCTTTTCAAGCTGTGAATCATCTGCTCCTTCGTTATGGAGGGAATGATTTGGAGAACTTTCGTTGGATCTTACACCAGAGTCAGACGAATCTTTCTTATCCAAAAGGGCATCTGTCAAATACTCCTTTGCTTTGATGAAGGTTCTAATAGGTTCAGAACCATGTTCTGGAGATTTGGGCTGCTTCTCTATTTTGATATCTGTTTTCTTATCTTTACCTTCCTTCAGAAGAGGAGTATTATCTGATTCCTCAGTTCCGGACTCATCTTCATCACTGGGAAGTTTCTGATACCGGAGAGTAACTCCCTTAAGCTTCAAATCTGCAGCCTGGAAAATACTCGTTCGTTCTGAAGACTTCTTTCCTGGGAGAAGCTTGGAGCCAGACTGATCAGATTTTTCATCTTCTTCAGTAATAGGATCCAAAGGAGATGCATCATTAGTAGAAACACCCGAAGTACTGTAATCAACATCATTCCTCTTCATCAAGAAGGACTTTCTTCCATCATCTTGTTTCTGTTCACCATCTTTTCCTTTTTCCTGCTCTGCACTGGAGTGCAAGGAACCCCCTGATGTACTCTGCCCCATATAGAAAGCACTGGAGCTATGAGGGGAAGACCTCCCACTTACTGTAGTAGAATTGGCACCTCCTTCTAACTGTGACATCTGAGCAATATACTCTCTATATGCATCTCTGTACTCTGCCTGCACCTTGTCAGTAAGCTTTGATATTTCAATACTGGAATCTTGAGAGTTAAGACTTGAAAGACTTGGAGTTCTACGTGTTTGTGACTGGAAAAAAAAAAGAAACAAGAGAGAGAGATAACAGTTAAATGAACTATTTATTTTTACTTCTACTGATCTTAAATGAACTAAGAGCATTAAGTATGTGCTTATTCTTTTTGTTGCTGCAAATAGATTATGCAAGTGAAATTGTCAATGCTATAATTAAAATATGCTTACTATAATCATATATATGCAATCACACACATATTCACTGAACTTACAAATTCTTATTGTTGGTCCCTGTAATGGAAAATTTCCACAAAACAAGCACTTTATCCAGTGCATTTGAGGCTAACTCTTTTGAGTATATAATTATAAGAATTGAATTTTTATGTCAAAATGGGCTTTTCTAATACATTTTTGTGCATTTACAAAATTAGCATTTTATATTAGAAAGACAGCAAGAATTCATCTAAATGTTGAACAACTCTCAAAAACATTTTTAAAAGACCCTCAGCCTATACACTTCAATATATCCTGGCAAAATGCCATTGCATATAGCTGATTTCAGAAAAATCAGTTTTCTGGCAAACATATTCCTCTTTGCTCCCACCCCTACTTTTAGAATTTGGCTTTATTTCTCACTACCTTACTCAGATTTGATTGCTAATAAATTAAACTGATTTCCCCAAGCAGAGTCTCTTTTGCTCATGACAGTCACTGGGAAGTGACCTCTCCCTGCCCTGATCTCGACCCATGAGACTTTCATTGTATTTTCTCTCCCTTGCCCAGCTGAGGGCAGTGACAGAGCAGTTTTGGTGGGCACCTGGCATCCAGCCAGGGTCAACCCACCACAACAGAGAAGCAGCAATATTACTTTTAATCAGTATTAACTTAAAAAAATTCCAACAGGTCAATTCTAACGTTTTAAGGACAAACTCCCTTTCTCGCTCCCTTGGTTCAACTTCAGATAACTGGGCATCAAAAGCACTGTTTATTTAAACATAACAATTGTAATGCCATTTTGGTTTGGAAAAACATGCATTGATTACTGGGAAAAGGAAGGGTAATCAGGATCCTATACACACAAGCATGCATGCACACATTCAGCAGTATCTGGGATAGAAATCTATCCCCAGGATATATATCCCAAACCTATTTTCATGGACAATTTTGATTATTAAAAATATCACCTATAGTTAGTAACTTGGGGTGTCCTCCTATTTTGATGCACTTTCAAGATTTTTCAATTTACTTCCAGAGATGAAAAAACTTTTAAAATGTTTGCATTTGGTGGGGTTTTTTTGTTTGCTTGGTTTTTTAATTCTAATCACTATTTCGCTACTAACTGATTTGTCTTATTTCTTAAGGACAGATAAATCAGGTAATTTCATAAGATACAGAAAAAAACTGACCACAACCTATTGCAGAAACCATAGTTAGAGGAAGATGCCAGCTCTGTTGCCTATGAATAGGTTATGCATTGTCAGGGCAAGGCTCTGATGTCACGGAGCACTGTAGTTGTCTGTTTTTAAAAACCTAACAAATACATCTCTAATCCTTTGAATGGCATAACATCTAGCTAGCACTTAGCTAAAATATTTCATGCACAAAACCTGAATACAATGATAAACAGAAGTCCTGCATGACACCACCCTAAGCTAGATGAGAAAAGCATGATAGCTTTCATTTTTTTGTCATGAAGAGTGATTACTGCAACAGATTATAAGTTTTAAGATGGTAAAGACTAAAAACTTGGACTCACAGAGTATGGTTGAAGTTTACATTTCTGCAGAACTGAAAACTGAAAGTATCTGAACCATCCCATCACACATATTTCTTGACCTGCCTGTATCAATGGAAAAAGCCTCTCTTCCATACAGATAAGCAAGCAGAATACATTTCTCTATTAAATACCTGCCAACTTAAGTTACTATGGCGTGGAGGAGCTTCATCAAGACCAATTGTGTTGAGTTCTTCAAAGCTGAAGTTAAGTGTGTAGGGAGCTTGACCAGCAAGACCTGTCAGCTCAGTGTGAGGCAGCTCAGTGTTATGCCCAGGACGGCGAGTAAGATCACTGTGAGGAATCGCAGTTGTAACGTGCTCCGTTGCTCCACGAGGATCTTCCTGAACAGCCTGATTTTCTGAATTTCTCATTTCAAGTATCTTAACACACAAAAAGAGACAGTTTAAATGTAATTATATAAATATAACTAGTTCTCAAAATTGATAAACAAGAATTCTGTTAAAAATAGGAACAAGGAATTCACAACTGTAAAAGTGTACCTGCATATGTGGTTGTGACCACGGAAAAGTGCAAAGAAAAATCTGCTCACAGATGTAGTGCATTCATTATCTTTACTGCAAATCACATTCTAATATTTAATAATTTTTTGTATTTACAAATTATTCCTATTAATGCTCAGACCCTTGAAAGAACTCATGCCACAAAAACATTTAAAGTCTTGTTAAACTAGTAAGTGGTAAACTATAAATTTAAAAGCGAAACCAAACACGTCTTATCTAACAATAAATCTCAATTTGTAATTCTCAGTGTTTTTCAAGACTGACTTAGAAGCTGAGAGACATACTGTTATTTTCAGAAAGAAAACTGGCAATAGTCTAAAAATACTTTAGAGAAAACAGGGTTCTCTGTGATACATAACCCTCCTTGTAACACTGTCATTTACTCAAACTTGAAGGAGGGAAATGGGGGAAATTAAATATCTATATGCATGCTTCAGTAACAGCATGCAATGCAGCATTCTTATATTAGATAAGCATGTGTCAACTGAATACTGTACATTTATCTTACTGGCTTGATTTTTAGCTTAAGGTCCTTTAAAAATCCAGCTTATGCAACTGTGGGCCACACATCTCTAACAGCCTGGCTGTCCAATTCCTTGCACATAGTATTACACACACTTTGAATTCCCTGAGTAACTTTCAACAGAAGGACAAGGCTTCAAAAATAGTTAAGTTCTGACCATTTAATTAAAATAGGCAAATTTGAAAGGCAAACCTGTATAGGAAAAAACTGATCCTACAAAAAGGAGGCAAAACTTCAGAGTTCACTATCAGTTAAGACGCAAACCGATAGAGAACCAAGAAAGCAACCAGAAAAAAAATTGATATTGAAAAAGACTAATTTATGACAATCTAAACACTGAACAGAAAGTCTTACCATGCTCCTGAACAGGTGCCAGTCACCAAAATTCATATTCATTTCTTTTTTCAGTTCATCAATATTGCACTGAGCCAAGACACGGCCATTTATATTTGCCTGAAACAATAAAACTAAATAATGTAAATGACAGACACAAGACGTACAGCACAGCAGTAACAGACTAAAAAGGTAATTAAAATTGGATGCAAACTACTAGTGAAATTGCCCAACGTCACTCTTAAAACCAATTCTGTATAATAACCATGAGGTTTTTTATAGAATTATATTTATTGATGATTGCTGATGGACAAGAACCACCTATGTGTCATGGAAAAAAATGGAAATAGTAAATAATAATATAACTATACACTAAAAATCTATATATGAAAGGCGATATGATTGTGTTCTGTGAACAGACATATGGAAACAACACATAAGGGGTAGAAAATTTCAGGGATAATAAACCACATTAATCTGCCTAAATTTCTCTGACTCAGAACACAACAGAACTGCAGACTCCCAAGCATCTGAGGATAATCAGACAATGAAGTCCCAGGCATCATCTGACACCTGGCTTGAGGCATTTAAGATAAAGTACTACCTTCCATCATGTTCCCTCTCAGCATAGTAAAGGCTTACATTCTTCCCATCACCAGAAATACTCAGAAGACTAGACTTCTTTCTAATTTTCATCATCAACCAGAGATCAACACAGAAGTGCCTGAACAACGTCTGTATTCCAGAAAGGTGGTTCCTTACATTAGGCATGTTTATATACAGTGCTTAACTTCCAAAAGCACCAAATTCCATACAGAACCATTTCCACTGCATAACAGTGAGAGGTATTTCTCTTTATACCATGTATCAGTGGATGGACAGCATGTAAAAGAGGTACTATGTCTTAGGAGAGCAGCCAGGAAATGGAAGACCCAACCTGAGAGCTCTGCAAAAACACTAATGACAACCTTTGTATTTTTCTCTTATTTCTTTGTAAAAGGAGCACAGAGAACAGTGAAAAAACAAGAATAATGGAAAAAAAAATATGCTGTGCTAATGTATCTATCAAAGAAAAGAGCAGTAGCAGAAAAACATAGAGTGGCCTTTTTCTGAAACAAATACATGTGGACTGGGATAAAGAAAGGGAACCATCTTCACCACTCATTTACAATAGAAGAGATGTGCCAATTTCTCACAGGTTAAAAAAAAGGGATGTTGCTACCTGGAGACAGAACACATTTACAGCCCTTTTTATCCATTTATTATACATGGCAATTTTGAAAACGCTTTCCTTGCTTCTTTTCTCAAAAAGTCCCATCAGTGCTTATATTTCCGACTCTTTTTTCTTTTTGACTGAGCACATTTTCTCTGAAAAATAAATCCTTGTATTAAAATGCCCTTCAAACTTGCCATGCATAGAACTTAGAATGTTGTTTTAATTTGATGTATTTCAATAAACATTTTCAGGAAGAGAGGCAACAAATATTTCATTTTTCCCATGTAGCTCCATGTTTAGGTACTAAATACATTAATGAAATTCTGCTGATACCTTTTTTATTGTTGCAGAGTACTGAGGTAACATGCTCTGGTCCAGACCATCTATCTGCTTTAGCTTCTCACACACAGCTTCCACACTCATGGTGCTTAGAGACACATGTGATCCTCCAGCAGCTGATCCTGCTCCTGCTCCCTGTAACGTGAGAAAACGTGCACATAAGACTTGTTCAAGTAACAACTACACCCAGAATTTCACAATACACACACAAATCAAGCTGTGTTCAACTACATTTTAAAATTAAGAGATGAGAATAAGAATGCACAGGCATTTTTAATTGCTATCAGAGTAATATATATAGTAGCTATATATTGGGAAACATTTATTATGGGTATTTATATGAGGAAAAATCGCAGCATCTTGTGTCCTGCCTCCATGACAAAATAACTCTCTTAAATGATGTTAAGAAAAAAACCTATAAAAGTCAGAAATACTAAGTAAGGGTTAATCAATTTAAAATGCACCTTCACTCACAAGTTTCCCCCTGATCTTAGTAGTTAGTTTTGTTCTGGGGTTTTGTTTTGTTTTTTTCCAAATGATGCAGATACAACTCAGATTTTCCTGTTTTAAAAACTGCTAGTTTAGTATTAGACAAAGATGACTTATAACTCCTCAGTGACTTTAATTCACAACTTTAGCAACATCTGTCCATTTTCCAGAGGTTCCTTCATCTCCATTTATGCCAGATCAGCCCAGGGGCTGCGTACCACAGTATAGAAACACACATCAGCACTGCAACTGCTCTCCAGGATAGTATGAGGACACTTTGTACATCTCAAACTTTGGCGAGATTTAGGTAGAAATTATTTTTGATTCAACTTTGAAACAGAGGAGTTATCCCGTTAATGTTGCCAGCTCCTGGCAGTCTCAAAGGAAAGGTGGAAAACCAAACCAAATGCATCTGCAGGTAGTCAGGATACTAAGACAGTATGTTCTCAAGAACACACATCCTCCCTGGATGGAGACCTGTGCAGTTACACTAGTGATTCCAAATTCCCCAAACCAAAATGAGAACCAGTGTATGTCCAGAGTGTTCACCCTCCCTTTTTTCTGAATATGAAGTTTTGGGTTCAGCGCTGTATACCGTGCACCAAGCAGCTCGGTTTGGGAGGATGCAAAAGAGCTTCTAAAGCTACAGAGCTCATCATCACATGCACAAACCCTGGGATGTAAAAGTGCATTTTGACTATGCAGAGTTTAGTTAATCAAGTTTTATTATACTCAAATCACCAGTGAAGACTGGTTTTATAATTGCAATACTTTCTCCCCATTTTTATGTAATTACTTCAAAGTTGTTTAATATTTTAGAATTAATATAAATTAATAGATCCAAATATATTGCTTATGATAACCAAGGATCATCATGGAGAATGCCACTAACCGTATCTGAATTATCTAAACCAGGATATTTACAAAGAATTTATTCAACTGGTAATTCCACTGCAGCAATCCAAATCCCCATTATCTACTACCATTTAACCTCAGAGTTATTTCTGACATACTGTTATCAAAGATACCCTGATCTGGGGCGGTAAGCATGCTCCCCTCCTAAGCTACTCTGAGTTTCAAAGTTTAGATGCTATTACATTTAATTCTCCCAAAGTTCTGTGCCAGATGTGCTTGAAATGGACTTAAAAAAGGCTAACTATCAACTCCATTCAGGATCACTACAGGAGGTTGTAGGGAATTTAATCCTGGTGGTTCACACACTTGTCTAGAAATAGTTGGGACACTGATCTTTGTTCCTCTGCCACTTTTACTTTCTTTCTTTTTTAGTGTGACATCAACTGGATACTATAGAAACAAAAGATATTCCCCATTTTCTGAGAAGGCAGTCTACCTAAGTTATTGCCTAAAAATTAGATATTATAATTCCACTACAGTCTAGGCACTTAAATTGGGCGTGGTATTCATTCTGAGGACAAGACAGTTATTTTTCAGATTCTGCAATGTCTCCCTAATTAGGTGCCTACAATATCCCATGAGTTATCATATAAGCATCCAAAGGACAAATTTTAGGTCTTAATTTAGTCTGATTTTTAGCACATCCAAGATCTGCACCCTGTTAAGGATATAAGCCAACCATCAAACTGATGAAGATGACAGGATGAAGCTTCACCCATAAACTATTTATCATATACTCTTATGAACATCTTTATTTTTCCTTTTTAAAAAAAAAAAAATCACTTTTTCCTCTTTCAGTTTTCAGCTTTTCTTCAGAATACCAGTTTTGTCCATTATTTCCACATAAACACTCTATTTACCATTGGCATGAGTTAGATAATACATCAATGAAGACAAGATATTAAGTTAATTCAAATCTTAATTATTTTGTGAAAGAAAGCTTATCAATTAAAATAAAAGAAACCATTGTAGCAAAAATTACATTGCAACACTACTAAAATAAATGATCCCTAAGCAATATATGTAAGCAACTGCCTTTGTTCTCAGAATCTATTAAATACATTTATGATATATCCAGAAATAAATGAAGTTTTAAACACTTCTAATTTAACAGCTCTCCTTCGGATCAAAATATTTTTTTAGCAATCAAGAACAAGCCATTCTTTCTGCATGCATTAAGACTTAGTTTAGAAACTTTGCTTTCTGTGTATAAAAAAAGCGCTAAAATATTTAGACTATTTTTGTTAAAGTGTGAACTGTTTGAAATAGATGCACATTAATCCAAATCATTCTTTATGAAAAGCACTCTCCGAAGAATAAGTAATGTAATAGCTTTAGGGATATTGTCATCGTGTAAGTGAATTAAAACTGTACTTAAACTGACACATTTTTCAGCCTTAGTGGTTTTGTTAGAGATGCTTAGAGAACATTAGTCTGAGAAGTATTTGCCATGCAAAAGCTAAAAGCAGCTTGTCAAAACAAACCTCAAGGCTAGTAATGAGCATTAGTTTACAGACAGCCCAGCATGAAGCACCAGTATGAGAACTTCTGGAATGGCTCTGAAACAAGTGAATGATAATTCACAGAAAGTGGCTGTACCTGTCTGTTTTTGTTTAACCCAGACTTACACAGCTTTGAGAGAAGGACAAAAGAGAATTAAAAGAAACAACAGCTTAAAGCAACATGACAAGGGTTGAACATACAGAGACATGCTTTGAAGTTAACAGAGGATATCAGTGTTAGGACAGAAACAGGATATTTTCATAATGTGATGAAACTTTTAAAACAGATCTTCACAATATATATTTAGGATATGCTATACAAATACTATTTTCCTATGAGCAGACTACTCTGTTTTGCACTTGTAAAAAACCAACATTTGATATATTTCATTTTGCATAAAACTTTTATGTTTCTAATGGAAAATCCTACTTTTAATAAAACATTTTCCTGCCATTTCAAGATGACACTGTACCACTGATGTATTTCAAATAACTTTTAAAACTTCTATCTAACCCAACCTGCCCACTCCTCTCGCCCCCACCTCAAAAAAAAAAAAAAGCAACCACCACCACCACCCACAGAACTGAAAAGTTATTTCTAATGAGAACAAATATTCAAAGCACAAAAATGCTACATAAAAGCACTGGAGAATCCCTAATAAAACTCCCATGCCCTACATTTTCATTCATGCTCCAACCTTTGAAAAGCACTTTCAGTTTCTTAAAGAATACTCTATATTTATCTATACTACATGCTCTGGGCAATGTTAGTTCTCATTCAAAGCACACATACTATATGTTAAGGGAGTATATATTCAGAGCAGTATGAAAAAATGTATTTAAACAAAGTTATTCTACTGCAACAACCTGCATCCTAACAAGTCACAATTAACAACTGCTAATGCTAGTTTGATTTCTTACGTAATAGGGGATTCTGTGAACCATTCCATGTTACCATTCCATGACTGGTAACACTCCAATCCACCTACAAACTCTTCAAAAGAGCACTCGAGAAGTTTTTAAAAGTTAATTCAGAAATAAGCATTTGTACAGTAAAGCCACCAGAAATGCATGTTTGCTCCATCCCAGATGTCAAAGGCTGTCAAAAATACCTTAGGTCTATTTTCATTAGTGATTTAAGCAGATACCCTAAAATTTGCAGTGCACCTTCATGCTTAAATACATTGTATTTGGTAAACTTACCAGTTTGACACCTATGTTTGGATCCATTCAGCAAAGAACAGTTAACTACAGTCTGAGATAGACAAGTATTATCATTGGCAACAGAATCCAAATATAGAACAGAAATATAGAAGGTGGCAGAAGGTGTGTCAAATTGTTAATACAGGATGATTGTTCCCAAAATATTCCTGATTTCTCCTAACCTAATCAAGACTTACACTGATATTAGGAGACTAATGATTAGGAGCTGAAATTTCAGAACTTGGTCAACTCCAACATCAGACTGACAACAGTAAAGCCGTAACTAGATCACACAACAGCCTCAACACAGCTCTGCCAACTCATGCAATAAGCAGCAATGATGATCTGTATATAAAAAAAAAAATATTATACTCCTCACTAATCCTGACTGGTTTTTTCCCCTGTTACAACTTAAACATCCAAAAGTAATGATTATTCTCTATTTTACACAGAAGTAAAACTGCAATATTTCTCGCTCCATGCCAGTTGTGCATGAAAGACAATTTGATTCTACATGCTCCTCTTGTTTTCAATCACCAAACCAATTACACATCTCAGTTTTCATTAACTACTTTGTGCAGGTTTTTTTAGTTTATTTAATTACTTTGCATGCACCAATCCATTTAATAAGTAAAGTTGTATCACTTATACAGTAGCAATGACTCATCAATTAAGAGCTACCTAAATAACCAGATGAAATTACTGTACCCATCATCTACAGACAATTGTAGTACAAAACACAAGTATAACGGTTTCCTTTCACAGAAAATTCAATAAAGTTGTCAAAAGAAGTGGTTTTAGAATAGAAGAAACCCTGATAAGGCATCACACAAAATATTATACCCTGACTAACAACATTCCTGTCAACTACCCAAGAGACTAAAAAAAAGTCAAAGTTTTAGATTTACACTGTACGTTAAATACTGCTAAGTCTTAGAAAAGTATATGATCTGATGTGCTGCATGACACAGATTCACAGTAGTATAAATTAAACTCAAAAAGAGATCTAATAAAATCTCCCATTATCGTTATTTCAAGAGTTTCTTTTAATGTTTTAACACCTGTATTTCCTTACCTACTTACAGGCAGTAGATTCCATAAGTTATAGGAATCTTTTAAATGGCTGTTCAAAGCTTCAGCCTGTGTGTGCTTTAAGATACACACTGAGAGCAGCAAGCAGAGTGACCAGGTCCAGGTTTGCTGCTGGAATTCATTCACTACTTTGCCCTGAGACTAAATCCCACTTTTCCAGGCTTATGTCCCCTTTCACACTCACAGATACACACATGCACACTTCAGTCATCACTCTAATACTTTCTAAAAGATCCTTAATCTTTTTCCTTGCACTGATAAATGTTGAAGGTCTGAGAAGAGAATGGGATACTGAGATAAAGAATCAAACACAGGGAAGGCATCAGCATCTCCAAAAATATACTACAAGGAAAACTACTCCAAAGTCGTCCCTTCACACAAGGTAGCTAATGATGTGGGAGGGAGAACTGTAGGGTACATTTTCCACTGCATCACCCATACATGGTTGCTCAGTGAAAGTTACGTGCAGTTAAATACAGTCTGGAGTTTGTGTGGGGGTTTGGGGTTTTTTTTTTAATTGCACAATGATAGAAAGACATTTTTGCAATGATTTACAAAAAGAAAAAAATAGCTGAGATCAAACTAACGGTTGCTGACACCACTGGAAGGAAATATTAAGAGAATTGTGACAGTCATATTAACTTCTTTGTTTTGGTAATAAATCGTGATTACAATTAGAGTTAAAACATATACCATAAAGATGACATCTTTGTGTGAATACTTAGGATAAAACAAAAACACGTCATGGAAAAGGCAGTGGTTAGCATTCTGACTCAAGAATAAGCTTACGACCAGCAATTTCTTTTTTTCCCCATTTCTATCAAAAATTACTTTGTACTGTGTTACCTGCAAGAGCTTTATGTCACCAACTAAAGAAGTAGAGTTCAGGTGAGAGAGTTGAATGAAGCAGAAAAACACAGTTACTTCTAAAATTTAAGCACTGAATGACCTGCTGTCATTCTTCACTCTGTTTAGCTACCACAACACTCTTTACTGAAAGCTCACCACAGCTACTGAGAAAGGAAAGGGGGAAACTACAGGGGAAAATAGAGTACATCTTACAGGTGAAATATTAGCTCTTAAATTCATTCACAAACTACATTAGTTTTCAACTACTCTATTTGCCCATCAAAGCCACTGATGCAGTGTTAGTGAACTGCAGTTATGATTAATGCAGACTCATTACTGCTGAAAAAGCTATGAGATGCTAAAATTTCCACACCACATGACTACTCATTTACCATTGAGGGGTCTGTGGGTGAAGGAAGCCCCTCATCAGCATCCTCCTTGATAACATCCTAACAACAACAAAATATTATGGTTTGGGTAAAATGATCAAGGGCTCAACAAAAATTATGAAGTAAACAGTGAATGAGAATGATCTCATAATAATACATAAATTCAAAAGAAACACATTTGTTTTCTTTAAGTGATTAAAGCTTTTATAACCTCTTAATAGTTTTGCACATTTTATCAATATCCTAGAATTAAAGTGATGGACAAGTGAGGCTTTTACTTTTTTATCTTTCCTTAGTTCATAATTCCATTTGAACAGCCATCTGTCAGTAAAATAAATGCTGTTAGGTAGGAAATTTATTATTCTATAGGAAGGTAGAAAAGGCTGCTTGTTTCTTCTTTTCAATAGGTAAAGTTGAATTATATGTACTTGTAAAACACTTAATTAAAATGTATTTTGTTTTACTTAAATATTTAAAATATTTCTTTTAACATTTTAATGTGACCTTCCAGTTTCTAGTATTGGTTACAACCTTAAAGGATATGATTTTATCTTCTGTGGATACATCAAAGAGTTTGTGACGTATTATTGTAGAAAATTGAATGTAAATTTACAGGTAGCACTTATATACAATATTACCCTATATCAGTTTCAGTACAATAGTACAGTTGGCATCTTCTTTAAAATAAGTTTTTCCAGTATTACAGGTCATTCTCCTTAAATCTTGATATATGGATGGTAGAATTGGTTTTCCTCTGTAAGGAATTTCTAAAGTTAAAACAAAATACATTTTACATTACATGTTAATAACACCTTTGCTTAAAATATTTATAAATATAAAGCTTATACTTGTCTAATAGAGAATCATCAGTAATAACCTTTATTTTCATTACTCACTATATTTATTGTCTAGGTTAGTATTTGAATTACCCTTCAAAATACTTACTAGGCCATTGCTCTGATCTCTGGACAAACTCGTTTTTAGTGGTGGACGTGAGATGAGATGAGAACTGCCAGGGTAATACCTTGGCATGTAAAGATATGGGGCAAAGAATGGCTATGGAAAAAAAAAAAGTGTAACAAAAAAGGGACAAACAATTACACAAATCAAAATGTAATAATAAAATAAAAATCATTTCAACAAAACACATCCTCTAGTTGAGTTCAATAAAGTGAAAAGAGCAGTTGCTAACAGCCTTCTTTACTTTTTGCATTGAACAGAATTCATCAAAAGCTCTGGAACTGAGGTCTTCAAAATCTCTCAGCAACTGACCATTTCATTCTCCTCAGAGCCAACAGGTACTCTGGTGTGGTTTTCCAGAGGAACAGAGTTGGAATGGTTTGGTAGCTACCTTCTAACATCTGTTTTGAGTATGGCAAAAGGATAATTTAAGGATAATCCTGACAATTTCACTCTCTGGCCACCTAAACTCAAAATCAGATGCTCAGTAACTTAGAATCATTAATAATAGGTAAGACAACAAAGAGTGTGACACATAATAGCATCGCTAGAACTTCCCATATGTGTGGCACCCAACTTGAGGGTTTCCACAAATGCTAGATTATAGAAATCTATAAATAGATTCTTACAGAAGACAGTATTTGAGCTTTGTTTTGTTGGAAATATGTTAATGCATGTTGTTCAATACAAACACAATTTTAAAGTACAATGTTAATTTAGACTTGAGGAAAAGCAGAATTTTAGTGCTCATTGCTTTCAATTCATTACCCAGTTCTTAATAAAACCCCCAAAACAAACAAATAAACAAACAAAAAACCCCAAACAAATCTTAAAAACCTAAAAAAACCCTCAAAACACGGCTGTATTACAGATTTCTGTAGGTTTCTATACATAGCATTTCCGAAATTGTATTATCCAGCTATTTAAAAAGTGAACATATTCTTTGGTTTGTGTTTCTGCACATGACAAGATTCTGATTAGTCTACTGCACCAAATTCAATGCAGAGTAAATAATTTCATGGCTCAAGAGCCAATCTATGAGGGCAGAGTAAAATTTATTGAAATATTCCACTTCAGATTTGTCAATGAGAACTAAAAACTGTATTCTGAAGCATCTCTATATGAATTAAGAAATTTAAGTTTTATTTCTGAGTGTATCACTTATGTAGACGTCATACACTACAACTTTGAGCACTTAATTGAAAATAAAAATGGTTCCATGTTCTTAGCTGCTGGAGGTAGACTGAACACTTTCACACAATTATCACAAAACTGTCATATGCTCTTTCAACATATTAAGTTACACAATATGCACTGTAACCATTACTCTAAATGGGGAAGCTTGGCTTGGTTTAAATAGGTAGGAGAAGCAATACCTAGCCTTTGCCTAATGGTTAATATAGAATGATACAGAAAATTCACTGAATCAAAATTATTCTGCTGTCATAAGGCATATTCTAGAAACAATATTAACTTCTTTGAAAGAGAGATTAATTTCCAGAAAATATTCTAGAATAATCTAATGCCTCAGTTTTCCACTAAGAGTTTAAACCATGTGGAAAACCCCCAAGCATGAAATGCTTAACAATCACACTGCATTGAAGTGCCCAGCTCTCCCTGCAGTGCCTATTCTGACACACACGGCCAACACCCACTTGCTGGTCGGAGACATCCAACTACAAAGCAATGGAAAAAAGTTGTCCACTAAGGCAATTATCCCACTATTCTATCATAATTTCCAATCAGGATATGAGCCCACTTCAGCTACTCCACTGCTTCCCAGCTGTGGGATTAATTCTCCATTATAGGCTTGAACACTGCAGACTCAATCTTCATGTGAAGTATGATAATAAGGGTATCATAAAAACATGAGATCAATATAAATACATACTGGGCATCAATCAGTGTAGAGTGCAGATAGCCTACAAAACATAGGAGTGCTTATTATTTTGTCAAGATACCAAAGAATTTTCTCCTTTTTCACAAAAAAAAAAAAAAAACCAAAAAAACCCGGGGTATTCACATACAGTTAATTCTAATTCCCACCCAGGAAACCCCAGTTAGACTTGCCTACTGCTCTGACCTTCCCTGGAAGAAACGTGATCTCCACAATGATCCATGAGAGCTGCAATTTTGAGAAGCTGACCTTGAATTCAGCTTGTAGCCAGGCCATTAGACAGTGGTCAACTGTACATGTCAGCATACTATACTGAGAAACAGCGTGCAAAGTTGAAGACCTGCTAAATAGGACCATAATCTTTCCTTTCCAGCTACCCAGAGGGAGAACAGGGTTTTAAACCAAAAATTAATAGATTACGTCACTGGAAGTTCAAGGTCCATAACACAGAAAAATCTAAAGAACAAAAAAGAAATGTACATAATAAAAAAATGTATTTCCTAAAAATAAACAGAGCGTTTTCCCCAACATCTCACAGGTTCTTTTCTTAAGCACAAGTGAATGCTTAAAGACAACAGGACAGGAACTATTCACTGGTCAGAATACGGCATATACTCCCAGAACTTAGGATGGTTCTGAATAAAATTCAGCCATTTCCACAAAAGCATTTGAATCCATTGTGCTGTGTCACACTGGTATCCAAGACCTCTCTTGGAAACTTCTAGTGCAGAGAGCCTATTCTTCAGTTGCTATTCTTTTTTTTAAAACACCGTTCTTACAAAACCTGAGAAATTAAATATCATTGAGATTGCTGGAGAAAACAGTCTTTCAGGATGAATTTTCTACTCTTAAAAGGTTCTCATCGCTTATCTCAGTATGTGGTGTTCATGACAGTACCCTTATGAGTCCAAAGTAATGAATACAGCTCTCTTGACAATATGTGTACATGAAAGAATAAAAAAAATTATACTTTAGATGGGCAGTATAAAATTCCAGAGAGAAAAGCCAAAACTGAAGTATTTCAGTCTTCAGCAGGCAAAAAAGTAAGCATGCCTCTAAGCCTCTAGCACAAATGAACAAATAAACTGATTGTAAGAACAGCTTATGACTCACCAATAATCGATTTCGTAATGCTATTTGGAGCCAAAAAAACCCCATACAGCTTTTAACAGTATATCAACCCTGACTTTAAACCTTGTCATGTACAGTAACACAAAACAGGGCAAAACAGACACAAAAACAGGGCTTCCAATGAAACACCTACTTTAACAAAGCTGAGCTAATATCAGCACAAATACTCATGTGACAAGCATTTATCAGTGTTGGACTACTTCAAAGTATATATAATTTGAAGTTATTTTCAACAAAACAGTATACTGTCACTGTATTGAAAGTGTATAAGGATAATTTTAGAACAGGTAACTTAAAAATTCTGTGCTACATGGACTTTTTTTTTTGCCTTGGTTAATAAACACTAATTCAGGAATAACTCAACTTACTTTCCAGCTTACTAGTTTATACATTTATCTACAGTCAAATCTACTTAAAGTTGAGTGTATTTCCTGTAGATACAAGTAAGCTATGACTTATATCAGCTTGCTGGTTTTTTCATGATAGTACTAGAAAAAAAATTTAAAATAAAGTTTAAAAATACTGAATATATCCCACAAAACCAGAAAGTTCAGACTCGATTTGACTATAGAGTAAAGCACTTCATTCAATTTTCAAGTGAGCCATTCCCAGGACTATGTTTTCTGAGGCCCACATATAGCTCGAAAATGTAGGTTTTATGCAATTTATGTTATGTTAATTCCTTTAAACTAGTGCAACACTGGCTTAGGGAAAAGATCCCAGAATAACTTTAAAAAGAAACAAAAGGGAAGACAGACATACATTCTTGTAATGTAGCTCCCCACTTGAGTTTCTGTATGTTTTAACAAAAGTCACCCAGAAAAAGCCAGGATTCCTTTCAATGTTTGTGAGCATGTGAATGACTGAGCACAGTTTACCCCACAAAAAAGGAAAAAAAAAAACCAACCCTGCAATATCCTATAACTGAGCAGAGTCTCAAAATGATTTGACCTTTTTTCCCTCTTAGTAGTTTGTTTTTCTGATGCAATTAACCACTTTTCTTCCCTGGACAACAGTGGCTGAAGGTTACTGTGAGATTTGTCAACTCTAGGACTTTTCTGAACTCCTAAATAAAACTTGTATGGGTATTTTAATATTTTATAGATGATATCTGCAGTATTACCAGATTAAATCAGAAGAATGTTAATTGGATCTCGATTATTTACCCGATTGTAAAAGGGATGCTGAGGTCCTGTCATACCACTATAGTAACTGCTGTGAGGTTGTGGTGATAAAACTCCGCTATTGAAAGGTCCGTTGAAAGAGGTTGTAGAAGAGCAAGCTGACGAGGGCTGACTGAACACAGATGTTGCTCTAGCAGGTGCTTCGTGTAAAGGCAACGTGGGATAAGGAAGTCCTCCAATATTCATCTGATCTCTTGCAGCACGAACATCTGAAAAATAAATAGGTAACAAGAATAAGATTTCGCTTGAAGTATTTGGAAAAGTTTTTATTTGTTTGCCAATTCATTAAAGTACATTTCTGTGTATTTAACTCCAATCAGAACTCATCAAGTAGAACGTCAAGTAGAACATCAAATTTCAGCTGCAATCGGCTGATTTCTCTTGATGATCACATCTACACAGAAGTCTTTAACAAAGTTAGGACGATTCATTGCATAAATTTATGTAGCATATTAAATGCCTCTAAACACTCAGATTTTTTTTTTAAGCACAGCATAAAGGACTGCAACAGTCACTCTCTCCAAGAGAAGCTTTACCAAGGCCGGTCTCTTCCATAGCAGAGTAACAGATCCCAGCACAGAGGTGCTTTCTCTGACCTGCTGGGAGCTGTCAGTACTCTCACAGGAGGTGCTAATGAAACCAACGTCCCCAAAATGCCTCAGCCAGGGAGCAGGAGTGACCAGGAGGGCAACAAGACAGTTTGCACAGCCAGGGGTGCAGGAAGGGTGTAGTCATCCTACCAGCTCAATGAGCTTCATTGGGGGTCATCACCCTCAGGGAAGCAGCTCAGATATGGCAATGCAGAAAGTTATGTCGTCTGCACTTGTCACCAAGGATGTGACAACCCAGAGCTCCCATCCAGGTCTCAGGCTGCAGGGAGGGCCAGAGCCTGTTTGCCAGTACTGGACAGCAGTAGAGACAACAGCTGAGTGAGGTGTGATCAGGCAGACAGTCCTGGCCCAGCCTGGTGTCAGAGCTAGGTGAGGAAGCAGAAAGGTTAAGGAGTGTGAGAGAGTCCAAGGACTGAGACTGTTGGAATCATGCTCTGGCCCTCCTGAGACAGAACAGCCACCAGAAAAAAAAAATCCAGGGGGCTCCTGTATCCTCCCCACAGCAGGCAGAAGTGCCTGAGCCAGGGGAGGTTCAGGCTGAACGTCAGGAAGAATTTCTTTGCTGAAAAGATGGTTAAGCATTGGAAGGGGCTGCCCAGGGAAGTGGTGGAGTCACCATCCCTGGAAGTATTCAAGAAATGACTGGACATGGCATTTAGCACTGTGGTTTAGTTGACATGATGGTGTTTGGTCAAAGGTTGGACTAGATGATCTTGGAAGTTTTTTACAACCTTAATGATTCCAAGATTCTAAGGCAGTACTTCAGAAAGAAGTGAATGGAGGGAAGTCCTCACTCAGGACAGCAGACAAAACCCCTCCTTGCCCACCTCACACTTCCAGGTGCCTCTGTACAATAGGCTCTGGATATGAAAGGCCAGTCAATGGACGATGACAAAGGTCCATTACACCAGAGGTATTCCAAGACTCAGAAAAGCCTATGCCTCATATCAAGACCAGTTCCACAGGGAAGAAAAGATGGGCTGCGATTGTAGGTGATTCCCTTCTAAGTGGAACAGTCCCATATGCCATAATGGACCATTGTCTTAGGAAGCCTGCTGCCTCCCTGGGGCCTAGGTTAAGGACACTACCAGGAAAGGCCCTACCCTGATACAGCCCTTGAACTACTACTACCCATTACTGGTCTTTCATGTGGGAGGCAATGGAGTCACAAGCTGTAGTCCAAAGTGTGATCAAAAGACACTTGAGGACCTTGGGACAATGTGTGAGGGGACCTGGAGCACAGGTTATTTTTCCTCTACCCTTTCAGTTGCAGGCAGTGACACTGGAAAAGATAAACAGACCCAGTCTATTGATACATAGCAGCATAGCTGGAGTCACCACAAAAGTTTTGTGGCTTTTGATAATAGGAAGGCCTGCATGGCACCAGATATCAGGCAGGATTCACCTTTCTCAAAGGGGAAAGAGAGTCTGCCCAGGAGCCAGCAGGGCAAATTCACAGAGCTTTAAACTAGACATGACAGGGGTGAGGGAAAATGTCAGGATTGCCCATGACAGCCTGTGGGATGACATGCCAAGATCAGAGGGATGCAGTGCTAGTAAGGGCCCTCAACCTGTTGCTCTGAGATTTGTTGGACACACTGGGGCACTCTTGAAGTCTTATAGAGACTGGCCAGGAGCTCCCGAGGTAATGGGAGCCAACAGGGAATCACCACTGAAAGGGGTGTTCCTCTAAGAAGGTGACATGGCCGACCTGAGATGCCTCTACACCAGTGCACACAACGTGGGTAACAAACATGAGGAGCTGGAAGCCACGGTGCTGCTACAAAGCTATGACCCAGCTGCCATTCTGGAAACTAATCCCATGGCTGGAGTGCAACTATTGATGGCTACAGGCTCTTCAGAAGGGACAGGGGAGGAAGGAGGGGAGAAGGGGTTGCCCTCTACATCAGGAGGTGGATAGATTGCAAATTTTTAAAAACAGTAGAAAGAAGGACACCAGGAACTACTGGCCTGTCAGCCTCACCACTGTACCTTGGGAAGATCACAGAACAGATCCTTCTAGAAGCTGTGCACATGGAGGACAGAGGTGATTTGAGACAGCATGGCTTTACCAAGGGCAAGTCCTGCCTAACCAATCCAGTGACCTTCCATGATGGAGTAACTACATCAGTGGACAAGAGAAGGGCTACAGATCCCATTTATCTGGACTTCTGTAAAGCCTTAGTCATGGTCCCCCACAACATCCTTTTCTCTAAATTGGAGATAAATGGATTTAATGGGTAGACTGTTACATGGATAAGAAATTGGATGGACAGTGGCATCCAGAGGGTGGCAGACAATGGCTCAGAATTACAATGGACATCAGTGACAAGTGGTGTCCCTCTGGGGTCTTGCATTGGTACCAGTGTTACTTAGTATCTTCATTAATGGCATGGACAAAGGGATCAAGTGCACCCTCAGCAAGTTTGCAGGTGACACCAAGCTGAGTGGCACTGTTGACACACCTGAAGCATGGGATGCCATCCAGAGGACCCTGGGCAAGCTCAAAAGGTGTACCTATGGGAATCTCATGAGGTTCAACATGAGCAAGTGCAAGGTGCTGCACCTGAGTCAGGGTTGGAACTAGATGATCTTTAAGGTTCCTCTGAACCTAAGCCATTCTGTGGAACATCTCTCCTATTGAGAAAGGATGAGAGAGTTGAGGTTCTTCAACCTGGAGAAGACTTTGTTTCACTGACTTAATCTCTACAGGATCTTACTGATATTTTCAAATTTTACACAAAGATCTGGAAGTCAACTTGCATCTCTGCTACTAAAATATCATGGTATTGGTTTCCTCCATCTGCTAAAGCAAGAATAGTGGATTCCACCCTCCAAGAGAGAAGCTTTAGTCTAGTATGATCTGGTCATTACAGAAAAGCTACTAAGTGAAACTGAATGGCCTCTACTGAAGGCCTCTACTACACAATCTGAAGGTCTGATGTGATGAACAAATCAGTATTCTGCGTAATGTGCAAAGCAGCTGTACTTAAAATGAAAACAAAGAATAGAATTTTCATTTTCCATTTATTTGAAAGCCTACTCACCTGCAATGATTTCACGTAGCTTGGGATCCAAGTTCACAGTACAAGGCAAAAAGGTTCTCACATCACGTGCAACAAGAACAGGTGTTCGTGACGATAAAAATACCTCAAAGTTCCGTATATCTGCATCAATTTCAAGTAGAGGTTCAACATCTTTAGTTGTAGGAATATTCTTTGAAATTCTGTGAGGGTGAAATTAGATACATAATAAACCGTAAGTATTTATTAGAGCATGACTTCTGTTTACATAGTGGTTTTCTAGGCTGAAATACCAGTACACTTGCATCCATTCTCCCTGTTCCCTGGAAAAAGGAGAAAGCAGAAAAAGCTGCACTGTCTGCAGAAAGATCAATGTAACATTTTCTGATATGCAAAAAACCTGCTAAACAATCTGATCTAATTGTAGCCTTCAGAGAAGTGTCAAAGAAGCCATGCAGAAGACAAAAATCAGATCCGGAATTTACAGATCAGTAACATCAAATTCAAAATAAGGAGAAGCTAACGTTTATTCAAATTCCTATATCCAAATCAGAAAATCCACAGTTAAAAAACATTCTCATTTTTAAACTAGCACTTTTTGTAACAGGAACACTCAGGCATCTTTGGCATTGATCAAAATCCAACTGTGCATCCATGGTAAAACGTGGGAAAACAACCACCCGCTTTCAAGTAATTCACCTTCTAAGAAAAGAAGCCACAAAGGGTAACAACAAAACCATGGGACATGATCAGAGTAAGGGGCTGCTTGTGCATTATGACCATTGTCAAGCAACGGTGGGGGTTTTGCAAGCACTCATATAAAGGGGAGTTTCAGGAAGGAACATGGAGATGGATTAAGTGCTAGCCTTGTGAAAGTTTATGGAAAGCTCCTACCAAATGTAATCAAGTGCTGAAGGCTGATATGGTGGGTCAGATGGACCTATCTTATTTGATATCTCATCTTATAGTACCAGGATCTCATCTGATATCAAATGAGAAATGATAATGTAAATTAAAGATTACTAAAATGAAAACATGCTTCTCACAGCCAGTATAATAAAAAAGGAAACAGTGGAAAGATGCACTGAGAATGGTGAACACGGTTATAGTAATAGTTATAAAGTGGCTGTGACAGCACTCTGTATGGATACCAGTTAAGTAACTATGCTGTAGGTAAAGTAAAAATTAAAAAAAAAATGATGAAAAAATACAAAAAGATAATAACCTTATATAAATATAAAACAAATGATGCATCTCAGTAGTTAATGGCTTTTTCCAAAGACATATTATGACCACAGTTCTGTGAAAAAGGGTGACAGCATAGATATGTTAACTGCATTATGAGCTGCTGTAACTTGTTAAAAAGAGAAGCTAGCAGAGCACAGAGAAAGTGCTAGAGTATTCTCTGATTACAGGACAATTAAAGCAGCTATGGAAACTGCCAGTGCTGCCATGGGGGAGATGAGTGCACTGATGCATGGATGGGAAGGGAGGAAGGACACTCAGTGACTTACCAGCACAATCAAGAATCTGGTTGTACACTCAATAACTTAGCAGTATAACCAAGAATCTCTTACATTAAATAAATTCACACTTGTATCTATGAAGACAAAAAAACCCCCTAAAGAACTTAAAAGAAGCCCCCAACTAGTTGTAATTGAATTTTATTTTTAATAGAGCTAATGAACTAAGTCTAACATCAGATGAACAATCTTATTTCACAAATTATTTGCTTTTTTAACCTTTATTTTTTAGATCCTCCATAAAAGGTAGAATTTTACATACCATGGCATTATTCTACAGATAACAGTGGCTGATTTACACAGAATACTTAGCATTTAATGTTAAGAGAAACAAAAGAATTGAGGATCAATGCTAGATGCTTGAAGTAAGTGCAACCCCTTTACATTAAAAAAAATCTATTTCAACTGTGTGTTAATCTTTTAGTCTGATCTTTCAGGACAGTCTTGCCATATACTACAAGTAGAATTAAAAAATTCCTATAAATTTTACCAGAAAACATCTGAATGGACCATGTACCCAACAGATGGAGGATACTGCCATACCATGCTGTCATAAACAGTGTCTACAAATAACTTCATTCACAGTGAGAAGTTACTTCTACAGTACAGGAAAAATATAACAAATATAAAGCATAAAAAAGCAAGTTTAGCCTATTCTAACAAAGGTTCTGATCCTGAAAATTGTTATGAGATGTTGTTTGGATGGCAGTGGCATTATCCACTTTGGGGAAGCTTAATGCATGTAAGGCTTCACAGGTTCCAGCCTTTAAAGAATAAAAGGTGGTTTTGTAAGAAGCCAAACTTGACACCCAGAAGTAGGTTACAGTTTCAAACATTGGGAACAATTCATTCCCTGGCATCGCTTAAAGAAATCTAATAGAAGCTAAAAGTAGGCTTAACCTCAAGGAGTGAATGGTTAAAAGTAAGAACATTTGCAGTATCAAAGTAAAACTTGTACACTCCATAGAATCTGGAAAGTGAATATTTTGCACTAATTTTTAGCTATTACCTTGGGATTTTTTATTTTGTCTTACATAAAACTACAACTGAACTGCCTGAAAATCTGTATGTTTTTAATAATCAAAGAACAGAAATGTAAAAAAACCCAAATCACTTCTGCATGCTTTGTTTATATATATTAGTTACATAGATTTCCTGTGAATATTCTAGACAAGAGTTAAGCACCGGCAAAGTAAAAATTAAGTCACTTTTTAAGTCAGGGACTGAAGAGTTAAAGAGTGGCCTACTTCAACACTTAAATCTACAAAATAAAAAGCCAAAAGAGAATGTGACATAGATTTAAATAAAACACACAGCTGATGAATCACATGAAACAAATTAGCTGAATTTTAATGCCAGCTCTACTTAAGTCTGAATGCGAACAGTGTTCCGAATGCGATGAACAAAGCTACTGTTCAGAAGCCAATAGCCCACTGCTGGTGTGCAGATTGAAGTCTCTATTCTAACCTCCTGAGCTCAATGTCTTAAACTACGCCTTTGAAAGAAATATTTATGTAAATGATAATCTTTTGGCAAAGAGCCACAGAAACCATACGTGCCTGTACTTCTCAGATAAAAAAATAAAATGTTAGCATGTAAAGCACTTTAGGAGTTACTTTTTCTAAAATATAAGCATGCAGATCTAAAAATAAAGCGCTGTGAACACCATATCCTATTCTCATTTTGGGGCTAGATTCCTGAGGCAAAAGAATTATTTTTTAAATGAGAAACATCAAAAATTGTCAGTGTTATAGAGTGTCTGTTTCCACAAGAAACTACTTGAATTTAAAAGGAATTAGGCCAAAACAGAACATTACATTGACAGACATGAACCTTAAAAATTCATCCCCCTGTTCTGCGTGTCTCTTAAATTAAAAACTGCTTTTGTTGTGGATTAAGTTATATTCCAACAATGATGGATTATTTTTGGCTATTTCCTCAAATACTGATCATTTACTCCCAGTACATAGAGGTACTGGGAGTACATCATCCTATCTTCCATTCAAGAGACTGTAAATTTGATTCAGATTTTTTCTAGTTATGTTCATCTTGCACTTACATGACTGACCTGGAAAATAACCATCATGATCCAACAGTGTGTCCACCACGGAATGTTGCCAGCGTATCAGAGGAAGATGCTATGCTGTTGGGCTACACACGGCATAGCCCAACTTCACCATCTACTTCACCACCAACCAGGTGGTGGTAAAACAGCAACAGCATCAACTCCTTCCATCTGCACTGGAGGCTGGACTGTGCCCACGCTGCCTGTGCCATTGCTTATGTTGGGTCCTGGAATGTGCCAACAGGCTTTACCACCTCTTCCCCCCAGCCAGGGGTTTTGGGGCCTGGGCTCAAGGACAGCTGATACAGAGCTGCTGTATCAGAGATCAGACTGTGGTGACAAGAGCTGTGAGGAGCCTCACTGGAGAGCTCCCTTGCCTGAGTTAAGAACAGCTTTAAAGCTCAAGCCTTTGCCCTCGGTCCTTGTCTGAGCTACATCTGAGCACCTTTGGTCTTGACCGTGATCCACTGACTGAACTTCTTGGCTTGACCCGAAACACGCGTTATGGCTACAGACCAACGGGGTGTTTGCTGTTCCCCGGTTACTGTCACTGAACCTGCTCTGATTTTCCAGTTTGGCTGCTGTGGAACTGCATGCACCCCTTGGTCACGAGGACAATGCCCTGCCTGCCCTGCTGTTCTCCTCAGCTCCCAGCTCGCCTTCTCCCATAGAGCAGCCTGTCCTGCTGTTCCCGGACAGGTGGAAGGTTGACTTCTCAGTGAGTCCTCATACCCTGAAGGGCCATTCTCCCTGCTCTTTCAAAACCTCCCTCCCTGAAGGTGAAAACAAAGAAATACTTCCACGTTATTCCCTGCACACCTGAATTTGTTCTTCCTCACATTTTACATGAACAAGTAACTACACAGACAAGGGTCATTTAACTTTTTAACTCCATAAAAAGCAACAGAATTAATTACTATTAAATGATAGAGCAACAGAAGGCATGAGCATGAAGGCATGTCATGTTTTATCTATCATGTACTTTTAAAGTTTTTGTCTCAACACAGTGCAAAATGTTGCTTAAAACAAGGAAATAACTTCTCATTAAAAATAACAAAACCCCATGTTTTCTAGAGATTTGATACTGAGAAACACAAAACTAGAAAATCTGGGCCACTTTGGAATGCAATATGAAATTTTGATGCTTAACAGTCTGCTAATTAGACATCTGATCACTAATACCTAATAACCAAATACTACTAAAGCTTTGCTCTGAAATTATTTATCCCATTCTTCTCATGGCTGGTCCGTACAGGGACGATGTTAAAAGCTCTCACATAAAATGCTCCAGGAACTTTGCAGTTCTATCAACATATCAAGAGCAGTGCTGCAAATATTCTTTCAAACTGCAGTTTGCAACAGGTAATTTGAAAACTGAAAAAGAACATTTGTGCATAAACACACTTGTATAAAGACAGGAATAAAAACGTCATCACACACTCAATACTAAAACATAAGGGAATAAATGCTTTATCTTAATAAAGACCGAAAAAAGAGAAAGTTATAGTTTGATATATCTATCTAGACAAAAATTCAAATCCTCTCAGTGCATATTAAGCAGAAGAGACTTCACTGAACAGATGCAATAGCTATTTAAAAACTCATATTACCATAGGTATTCAGAAAAGCTTGCTTTACAAAACTCACTCTATCCAATTCAAATACCAGCAGATAAAGCAGCTCTCCTCAGTATTGCTGCTTTTGATCATTTCAGAAAGAAAAAAAACATTTTTACCCTTAAAAGATTGATATTTATTAAACCAATCTCCCACACCCAGTATCATGTACTGTCACTGAGCTGTATTAAAAAGCTCTATTTTTAATACAACTNACAGTTACAAATGCCCAGATTCATTCACAGCTCTGTAGTGCTATTTGAGTTACAAAAGGCAAAAGGAATTAAAAAAAAAAAGTTATTATACTTATTATATAGATGAAAAAGCAGCAAAACACAGTAACACAGAAGAATCTAAGAGTGCCAAAAGCTGGTCTGTAAACAAAAATGTAATTTTGTCTCACTAACTAACAAGTTCAATGAGACAGATCACTCACACAAGTCAGAGATACAAGTGAAATACAAGAATATTGTTTTAATCTGGTTTTGGTATTTTTTATCACTGAACGTCACTTACAAAGCTACTTTATAGCCATAAAGTGAAGGGATTCTTTTAGTCAGTACCTTCACCTGCAGGAATTCAGAAACCCAGCAAATATTTGCCGGTCCTCTAGCATCAGAAATAGCCATAGTTCACCCCAGTCTCCTGCAAAGGACTCTTTCCTGGGGCTACACCATGGAATACAGTTAAACCTCAGCACCAGGCAAAAGGACACTCCTCCAAAAGTCCATGACAAACACTTCACTCACAGAACCATGAGTTTCACTTCGCAAAGTCAAAGACTAATCTATCCTTCACACAGCATATGGATTACCTGATCTGTTCCTTATCTTGCCCTTCTGAAGTAGTGTCTTATAGCAGAATTGGCCTATTGAGGCAAATTTGTTCTATAGCCATATGAGTAAGTTGTAAGGAATACTAGAGCATCAGCTTTCAAAGAACCTGATATTCCACACTGCTGGTCAGTGGCAGGCTTCTACAGCAATATGAGACACAAGTAATTTCTGAATATGAAGCAAGTATTTTATGTTCTCTTTTCCCAAGAGATAGATTACATCACCTGTATTGTGGGGCAGGCCAGGATATGGGCAGCTAGCAGTATGTAGCTAGGAGATGCATTTCTAGCTAATAATCTTACCTCACAATGTTTTCCCATGTCATCAGGTTTTGAATAAACATTCTGTTTGACAAAAATGTTCAGCAGGCAGAAAAAGCCATCATCTCAAATTTTATTTCCCAACTTGATGGATTCCCCCAAAGGTAAAGAAGTCCCAGGAATTGACTTACATTGATTTAATATAAAGGTCTTCTTCCCCAATATAATGTTGTTAAAAGCAAGGCTTCTGTATTCTACCTTAAACTAGTATCAATCAGTGATGCTTGGAGGGATTTGAAATATACAGATGAATATTTTTGACAGACATCATTAATGCACATTTACTGTAAGCATTTAAACCTACCTGGAAAATATTTTTAAGATGACTTACTATTTTATATTACAAAGGTAAATAAAAAGCTAAAAATAATTTCCTTTCTAGTTTTTATCAGCTTCTGTTCCAATCCTTTTTCTCTCTCCCAACTACCTTCTCATTTGAACTTCCATGTCCTACTTCCATGACTACTTCTCCTGTCCTCTGGTACTTTCTTTTCTTCTTTTAGCCCTGTCTCATCTAAGTCTATTTAGTAGACAGTTTGGGCATCAACCACCTACTACTCAACTGGTACATTGCCTTTTAACACTGAGCCCACACTATTAGCACAGCAAGAAACACAATAACTTCATGTGCCCTGCATTTTAAGGAGGAGGCAATAAAAGGAAATGGAAGAACAAAAAGCAGGTTAAATATTTTAGAAGTAATGCCTCACTGTGAGGTCCACAAGAATACTAAATTGTCTACTTGAAGGAAGTGATTTATTTAAAGCTGGCCTGGGCAAAGATGATTGCAGAGAACATTATAATCAGAGTGATGAATGTGGCACCTTTCATAGCTTTTTCATTTTTAATTTCTATAATCACTAAATAGCTACACTTCTTAAATTAATACATCAATAGGCATTAAGCAACTCACAAATCCCTCAAAAGTTCATTTCACCCTTTTTATTAAAAGGTATTTAAACAGTGTCAAAACTGGAATTAACATAATAACCTTCCAGAAAAGTTACATTTCAAATGATCTTGCTCAATTTTAACATTGCTAGAGATTTGCTGAAAACATGTAGCATACTTTTCTAAAAGAGTAATTCGATAGATACTTGTCTAAAGCACTGTAATGAAAAAGTAGACAGATAATGCTTATCTTTGGTTTTTATTTTACTTCTTTTCTTCTTACTTATGTATATTAACAAAAAAACCCTCAAATGATTTAAACAAAAGCTTTTAGCTCAACACATAATTGCAACAAAATTACAATAATTGTACCAATTAAAATAATCCTGAATGAACAGTTTGTCATCTTAATGTTCCAATGGTTTATAGAAGGATCTACTTAATTAGCTGAAATTGCTTTCCAATGTTAGTATCAAATGTCATTTGTTAAAAGTTGAACGATTTCGAAAATAATTTAACAAAGCAATTTTACAAAACACCAAGAACCAACATTTTCTTTTCAGCTGAATAAAGCAAGCAGATGTGTCATCAAATTGCTATAAAAATAAATGAGCCTTTATATGGAGAAAAATAAATTTTACTACTAGTGCTACAGAATACTAGTTTTTATGAAATCAATTTCTTTAATAAAATAATTTTGTATCATTTATATCCTGGTGGTATTTTTAGTACACTGTAAATATAGTTTCTTAAATAGAAGTAGTAAACAATGAAGTAGGAATATTCAACTGTATGTGGAACAGTTTTAACCTAAGTCACTGCTTAAATTGATTCACACAGGTGCATCACAAGAGATCTAAATCTACCAGTAAAACATGGCACCAATGAAACCCCACTACGTAACTTCAAATTTACAGTAATCAAGACTGTTTCACTTATAACAATTAGTTTTTACCAGTTTAATTTGAAAAAAAAAGGGAAAAACGAAAAAAAAAGAAAAACAGAGGATGAGTTATCTAGTAACCTGAAATTAAGTATTTATCTGGTTAGCATTACTAGAGACAACTATTTCTGTGATTGAGTCCAAAAAGGTGTAACCTCAGTAAAGACTGGAGAAAACACCACTCAAAATCACATACCAGTGCTGAAACTGGATAGAACTGAAGAAATCAAGAAACAACAATATTTTCCATTATTGATAAATCAGACAGAGCAGATGTCTTCCACAAATTTTCCCTTGGAATGGTGTAAGAGTTGCAAATGCATTAAAAAAAGCAATACATGAGCTATGGTTGGCTTAGTTCCTTTAGTTCCGCCACACCACCCTCCCCCACCACCCAGAAAAAAAAAAATTAATCCTGAATAAATGAAAGTTGCTACACTATTCTTCTAAATTTGGTGTGCTCTGCCTTGGCACATCATATTGCCATCCAATTTGCCATCCATCATAGGTAGGCATGCACACATATGTGCACATAGACTTTATCGCAGAGGTTAAATTAAGCCCAAGTCATGGATGAATTATATGCTACTAAATTTTAAATAATGGTTACTTACAACTCTGGAGAAAGTATAACCATTTTCTCATCCTGGAAAATCTATTTTTTTCAAAATCAAAGAGTTAAGATTCTTGATTTTCATAGTTTCCTTCAGCTTCACAAAAAGTGTATTTTCAAGGAGATTAAGTAAGGGTGGAGATCCTAATCTGAACAGATGGCTCATGAGAGCTTCTTCTATGCTGAGCCAAGCTCTTCTGTTCTAATATTTTTAATAGATATATAAGAATAGTCACAGAAATTCAGGGACCAGCAGCTATTTGCCAATATCCTCATAGAGAATTGATAAGCCCTAATATCCCAGTTTTGTCAAAGCTTGGGCAACAAATGACAAGAACTGTCCCTCATGACATCAAGCCCAACAAGACTAACACCAAAAGCAGCCAGTAGGAAGCACTTCAATAGAAGGTTGTGTGAATACCTGAATTTTGTATCGTCAAACAAACAGTAAATTCAGTTCTAGGGGCAAGCATCCATCCCATGCACTGAGACAGTGCAACATGGTCTCTCTTAGGACTATTTCCCTAGATACACCAGCCTTACATTTCCCAGTTTCTCTGAATTATATTCAGAAAGACACAGAATCCAGATCCTAACCCCACAAGAGAGAGGACAATAATTACCACAGATCTACCTAATTCCTGTGTGAATGTTCTACCTGTGTCTGGTATCCACACACGACCATTGAAGTGACCTATAGCAGTTCTGGGCATTCACACCAGCAGAACTGTGGATGTTGCAAGAACTTCAGGGGCAAAAATTCAGACCATCCATAGTTTTTCAAGTGTTTACAAATTTAGCCAGTCATATTCTGAAATGCATTCCTGAACTCAAGAGGCACACGCATGCCTGAAGTTTCACTTTCAGCTGTATAAACCTTACAGTCCAGCTACTAACAGCTCTGAGAAGTAACCAACTGGTAAATCTGCCATATCTAGAAAAGAACTGGTTAGCTCATAGATGCAGAAACTCTTGCTAATACTTCCAGATTTCAGAAGGACAAAAGCCTACAGGCAAGAGGGTTACAAAATCAGCTGAGTGATTTCTAGGAACATCTTCCAACTGACAAAGTACTGCAGATTTTAAATTCTGCCATGATCAGAGAAATAAAGAGACAAAATGCATTCAGCAGATTATCTTATTAGTGAGCCAGCGTAATGAGGAAAGGGACTGAGAAGACATTCCTTCCCATACAATCAGTTTTAATAGCATGTTTTTTAATAAACAAGGTAGCAATATCAAATCCCTGAAATCTTCAGCCTTAAGTAGCAGAAAGTATCAAGAAACAAAGATGATCAAAATGCAGAGCCTCAAACTGAAATGAAAAATTAAGGTTTTTTGGTAAAAGAAGTAAATGAATCAAATTACCTAGACTGATGAATACTTGAGAAGAGAGGAGAAAGTATTCAAGCAAAACTGGGACTTGTCACTGCATGGGAAATCGGACAGTGATGATATTCACAGAAAAATTTCATGTGAGACTTGAGCTTTCCTCAGTCTCTTAAATATCTTTTCTACTTTAGTACAACCTTTTTAAAGTGTGATGACTAGAAACTCATGGTGCTTAAAATTTAGAAAAATCACAGATTTATATAATACAATACATTACTTCTTTCCATTACTTTTCTTGAAATATCTAAAGACACTGTTTCATCTTCTGACTGTTGAGGGGCAATTAACATTTTTCAGAGAAATCAGCAACAATTTATGAATTTCTTTCCTCAGTGCAGATTTACAGCCCCTTATGGCATTAGCAGGATTATAGATCAGAGTATTTTCCCCAGTATGTTATGATACCTATATCCACAATGACTTTGATCTGCAACTTACTGATACCTACTTCCACAACCCTCTGTGAAACAGTTATCCCAGTTATATCCCCACATTCCACCTCCTCCCTCTGTCAGACCATTTACAGGTATGTCCAAGAACACAGGAATTATCTTTGGAAAGCTTAGCTGCAAGTTTCTCACAAGACACATACTCCTACCTCTTGCTTCCTTCTTTTGTTTTCCTGAGGCAATCTTGTCTATTATTACCATCTTAATTTTTAATACCTTTAGATGTTCTTAGATAAACATGTTGCTTAAAATTTCTTAAATTTCAAAGTATTTAATTGCCTTCTTCATATGTTCATTGACTGTTGAGAATTCAGTATCTTGAAACATATCTTCTTCCTACAAAAGCCACAGGGGCCTTTCCCAGGGTATCACTTATTTAGATCAGACACTACCATTTATTCCGGTGCCATGGATGTTTCATTTGTCTTCACAAGAGAGCACATTCCCATAGCTGGTTAATTTACAAGTCTGAGAAGTCTCAGATGCAAACATTCAACAGAAACTTGCTTTAATCTGACAACTTAATTCTCTTACAAATTCATTTGCAGAAAGCGCACATATTTTATTCCACTTCAGAGCTCTAAAAATTTGCCTTTTGCAATTTCTGCAAACCACTTTGGCTTAACTGACATTAGGAAGGCTCCTTACAGCAACACAGAGAACACAGCACAAAATAAACATAGAGGAATATTAACTGTATGTCACATAAATAAAATGGTAAAGATAATTAAACTAGACCAGGATACAGAGGTGGGTAATGACAATAGTGGGCTCAACCACAGAGGAACCTGAACACAAAAGGGGAAAGGGAAAACAGTAGACAAACTCAGAGTTAAGAGCTTAACCTGGTAAGGAGAGGGACTGCATGAAAATCCTGATGATGAGAGATGACTTGAAAAGGCAACACATAAACGCAAAGGAATAAATGCTGGTACTAATAAGTGTACCAGCTGGAAAGCTAGACCAAGCAAAGATCCAGACCAGCAGAGAGAGAGAGAGAGAGGCTGAAGTGGGAGGATGGAAGTGAGATGATACAGCAAGTCAGTTTAAGGAAGTAAAAAGAGTAAAGGCATTCTTCTTCAGAATATAGACTGAAAGCCAACAATAAAAATTCAACCTTACTTTATTTACAAAATTTGCCACAGATACAAAGCATGGAACTGCTCACCTCTGTGAAAGAATTACAACATAGCAACATTCTACCTGTTAATGTAAGACATGTTAAGTGATTCCACTTCATAAAGATTCTTCACAGAGGTATGCTTGTCCCAAAAATCCAACCCTAATTTTCCTTGGGGTTTTGGTTTGGGTTTTTTTCATTTTTTAAAGAACCCTGGGGACAAGTTGCCAGCATAACATTCAGTAGGTTTTTCCACCTCTGCATAGTATGATACAGTAAAAATACACTTGACAGAACTGGGTTCATACTCATCAATATAGTCTTTCACATTCTTCACAGTATCTACAGAAAACCGCAAATTTATTTTCCCCAACAATTTTTCATAATGAGAATATATTACTTAGCTCTTTTCTTACTGATAAAGCACAGAGATATAGGTACAGTTGGTTAGTTACCCACTTGAGATACTCACTTTTTTCAAACTACTCCACTAGCTGAAAGCAGACCTCCCAGTAGCTCCAGAAATAGCTCTGAACACTGAGCACTTAATATCAGCCTACAGAACCATAAGCTGCATACCACCTCCCCACAGAGGCACAAGTACTGCCTAAGTGAAAGGTACTATAGTGATGACTATCCCAGCATTGCACAAACTCTGACAAACAGTTGTAGAGCAGCTTTCAGTTGTCTTAGACTTGGTTTAGTTTTCCTATTGCATTCTTTGTAACTACAACAGATAGCACTGAGATGTGACAGAAAATAACCCTTCCTTTACTATAGTATTGCAGTATACAGTCTGTATTTCGCAAATACACCCTGGAAACATAAATTCTGGACAAGACAGGAATCTCATGAAGGCAAATTAGCATATGATCATATAAATCATATATCACAGCCCATACATAGAGGGGAATTAACTGAAGATTACATGTGTTCTTTTACTTCTTGACGCTTGGTTAGCCAATTCTCTTCATTTCACTGTATTTTTTCTGTATGCTGGGGAAGTATCGCTTATTCTGTGAAACACTGCTGCCAGGAGGGAGCCGGGCGCGGCCGGGGGGGAGAGAGGGATGTGCGACCGGGGAGGGAGAGAGGGATGCGCAGCCGGGGAGGGAGAGAGGGATGCGCGGGGGAATGCGCGGG
>VXBX01009439.1:728943-808571 GCA_013400415.1 Scytalopus superciliaris
GCGCGGGGGAATGCGCGGGGGAATGCGCGGGGGAATGCGCGGGGGAATGCGCGGGCAATGCGCGGCCGTGCCGGGAGCGGCAGTGCCGCAGTCGGCGGGCGCTCCGCCAGCGCCCCCTGGCGGCCCCGCCGCGGGGCACACAGGAATGACCCGCCGCAACGCTCCAGCTGCGGGGAGCGGTAACAGAGCAATCCGCCCTGCACGGAGAGCCCTCACTGCACCGGAATACTGGTGATTGAGAAGCTTTTTGACACAGTATTTTGAAAGCTGGAAAAGCACCTAAAATAGCAAAGCGTTCTCCGTAAGAGAATGTGATCAAGTGCGAAACTCCTACACTTAAACACAGAACCTACAAGATTCCTTTTGTCCACGGGAGATGTTCAAGCAGCAAAACCAAAGGCTTTGCACTGCCATAGTAAAAAGTAGTTTGACACAAACTATTCAATACTAGGAAAATTATATTCTTGCTCCTGCTCTAAAGTATCAAATATTTCAAAAAACCAAAATCCTTGCAGAAGAAAAGGCAGGAAAGAAGTAACACAAACTCAGTACAGGCACAAGCTACAGAGTTATCAAAATCTGGTATCTATTCATGAGACTCAAATGGGAAAGCTGTTCTATAAACTAGTAAAACTTAGAAAACAGAAACTGAAGTTTTAAAAGAGGAACTAACTTTGAAACGATACACGGAACCAGATATTTAAGCCATGGCGCGTCAAACAGTTGTAGATAAAAAGAACAACAATGACACAGAAAGGATTGTTTTGGATAAAAGAGAATTTTTAGGGCTCCAGATAATCCCAGAGAAGAGTTCACAGACCTGTTCATATTCAGCATACAGTAAAGATGATCACTCAAATCACCAGATAGATGAGATCTCAGCTTTGTCAATACTTCAGTAGAGTTATATATTTAATTCCTTACACAGATTCTACAGAAGTGGCTGAGAGACATCAATTATCTTTCTGAACACGCAGCAGCATTATTATTAGGAATTTGGTTTTAATTGTTAAGTAGTCAAAGAAACTAAATTTTGTAGCTTTATCATTTTCATATCAAATTATCCCCCTGGTATTTTTTGCTAAAGGAAGAATGCAAAATATTAGTCCTATTTTCCTTTTTCTTGTTTTCCTGGCCTTGCATGTAGAAAACAAACAGCTTTACTTTAAATCACCTTCCCTTTTCCAACACAAGGTACAGGGTTCTTCACTGTTTCTCTACATTATGTATTCTAGTTTTATACACTAAAAAATTACCTATACACTTATAAGTGTCAGTTATGACCTGGCAGTCTACTCAAGTGTCTGTATTCCTTCCAAACACAACCTGCACAGCAAGAGGCACAACAACATAGCAGAAGTCCTGAATCTCCTCCACACCTGAACTAATAAACCATGATATGCCCCAGCTGGCACCCAGTATCAACAGCTCAAGTGTCTGAACTAACAACAAACAACCCAGAACCCAAGTAGGTAATTCACATTCATGTGACTGTCCTTTCCTTTTCTTCATGTTGGTTTACTACAGATTTAACGTCTGTTAATATTGGAACTACTACCACCCATTTATGAGAGCAAATCAGGTCTGTAGTACCTCCTATAGCTTATCAGAAAACATAAACGTTGTTACATCTTCAAGACAGCTTTGGACTATAATCACTCCAAAGCAATTTATTACTGTAGATGCTAACAATCAAAATGCTGTAATAAATGTGTTGGATATGAAAATACAAAACTGTGAAACATGCCATACAGCAAATCTAAATAAAGAGAAGTTAGAATGAAAAACATGACAGGAGAGGGAATTCCCAATGATTCTTAATTATTGTACTTAGATGATCATGTAAACATTTGCAACACTAGTCACGTGAACCCACAATGGAAAGATGGGTTCCCATTACTTGATCTTTAATTTCACAGGTACATTACACTCACAGAGGAAAAGCACAACCCAGAAACTGGATCTTTTCTCTAAAGGAAAGCATTTTCTAATCACGCACTTATTTATCTCTGAAGTTTGGTATTTCGGAAGCAATCTCCCTGTTTGAAGCTACTCCAGCCCACTACTTGCCCTCTTCATCTGCCTTCAATCTTCAGCCTCATCATGCCCAGTTCACCCTTGTCCCTTTACCTTCTGGGCTGTGTTCAGATCTTAACCTCACTTCAACTTTCCTTTTCTCATACAACTCCTTCAGTCATCTTTCCCAACCAATCCTAATTCCATTCTCAACACTTCCACCATTTCCAGACCATCCCAGACACTCATACATTTAATCTGCTATTCCTTGACTTTTAGTGCAGGGCACACTTCCAAAATTTTCTCTTTAAGTTCACTCCCCTGGACCCTGCAAAGTCTCTAGATTTTCCGGTAACGTGTTCAGTCAGTCACAATCTTCCTTCTTTACCTCAGCTGTTCTTTTCATCTGATCTCAATTACCTCTTACCCAAGTCAAACCCTTGGCCCAACTCTCTCTTCCATTTCTCCCCCTGTCATCAGGTCACAACCCACAAATCCTTTCACACAAGCACACGTCCTGTGTTCATTGGCAACACAGGGACCATTTGTTCTCAGCTGCAATACCTAGACAGCTCTGTTGGATAGCAACTTGTAGCAGAAGTGGAGAAACTCATGCTTCATTTTTGCATTCCTTAACTGCAGCACATGCCAGAGTCCCAAGTATGCTTGCTGGAAACCTTCAGAGATTTTTATCAGTAAGGGCAGTTTCTGCAGAACTTAGTTCAGATTAACTAACAAGGGGGAAAAATTTCCAACTTCTAGCTTGGCCAAGGTAAAGATGAAAATTATATCAAGAGACAGAAACACAGCTAGTTACCTGTGAAAGAATTCCAGTACAGTTGTCTTTGGTTTAAATACAAAGCACTCATTCATACAGGGTGCATTAAATAGCAATGAGGGTCACTTAGAAGTTTTCAAAAGTCAGCAGAAGAGAGTAAGATTGTAGAAATTTTAGATTACAACTTGATAGGTGTTTGAAAGCCATGTTATTCCAATAATTAATCATGATCACTATTTTAATCCCAAAAGTGCATACCATTACCAGAATAATGCGTACCTTTCATAAATGGTTTTCAAAGTCAGCTGATCTGGAACACCTTCAGTTTCTTCAAGATGCAGGATGAGCCATGATGTTCTATATGGCCACTGCTCTGTGAGATTGATCCAGCTAGCCAGTCTATCCCAATTGAATGTGATCTGATTAGCTCTCAATAAACGACCTAACAGAACAGAAAAGGAGGGAAGAATACACAGGGCATTTTTTCCCTTTTGAAAGGTATCTCTTTTTTTCCTCAAAGTAACAGCTATGTAAGTCCTTTAATCTGATCTGTGAAACTTTCTGCTATTTTAATTTTAGCTCAGTGAATTCAAAATCATCTCAAGTAGCATCTAAAAATATAATTTCACAACCTAATAAAAATTCTTGCAAATACCGGTCAGAATATGAGCCCCACATTAAACACTAATTACCATCATCCTGTTACAGGTGAATCAGCAAAACTCAATAAAGAATTTCACACAGCACTAATTTATCAATCTAAACACAGAAATTCATGATAATACTGTGATAGATTTTCTATGCACTGGCATATGAAAAGTGGTCAAAACAAGCATACAACTGTCAACTTCAATAGACAATACAGTAAAATTCAGAGCTGTAAAAAAGACTGCTTTACATTAGTAAGGTAAGGTATAAATTACAAATAAAGTTATTTTAAAAAAACAAACAGAAAAAGCTAATGCTACAGTTTATGCATTTTAAGTTTTAGCAAATTTTTTAGAATTGCTTTATCAATACTGGCAATTACACATAACTTATGGCCTGAAGGCTCTGCCCATGAAGCTGTTCATGAAATCCTGTATAACCACAGATTATACTGCACTAAAAGTGTTCTTGCAAGGTTGTTTTTTTTAGTTTGATTTTACAACTAACAGTTTGTAATTTTGTTATACTTCCATATCTGCACTATAATTTACCAAAAAAAGACATTTCATGTTAGAAATTGCAATGACAAAACTAGGAAACTGTACACCTATTTAAAAGATTAGCTCAGAATTTTAGGTCTGTTGCAGATTTATGCCCTTAACTATGAACAGTGCAAAAAGTAACTCAATTTGTTTGTTCTGAACCAGTTAGCTGTAGGGCTACTTGGTGCCTTTTAGTGTCTGTAATAGAAAAGACAGTAATCATTCCCTGTTCACTTACTACATGAAACATTATTTTATTAGACCTCCGTAAGTCCTTTTCCAGTTATTTACAGCTTCTAAACCTCAGTGATACCGACACCTTAATTGTATTTTGCTGAAGAAAAACAGGTCAGAAAATACTTTCATCAGCCCCACACAATCATTTAGGGAAAAAAGGCTCCAAATATCCATAGTAAAAATGAACAGGATACATATCTAGTTTTCCCTTGCAGCTTAGATTTTCAGATATAATCACTACAAGCCTTGTTCACACTACAGTGTTATGAAATTGAAAAACGTATTTTTCTTATCCCACTTCAAAATTTAAAAATATAAATCTTTCTCAAAATGTAGACTAGAATAATTTTGCTCCCAACTGAAGTCAATGAAAGAGCAAACATGAAAGTTCTTCATAGACACAGAATGGTCTGTAATATTTTCTAGCACTCTAGAAGAATCTCCTTCAGGAGGATTTTCAGAATCAATACATGGACTGACTTGAGTGTAACTACAAGCAGCCAAAACACCATACTGTTCACTTACCTGTCACTGAAACAATATTTAACAATCTTCTCATGGTCTGAGGGCTGATATCACTGAACCAATCCTCTGTAACCAACAGCTTGGTCAAGTCAAAAGACATTTGGCGAGTAATGGTACGCTGCATCTGGCGTCTTCGGTACGTATCCTGATAATGATTCAAAAAATCTAAGAATGCTGATTGGTATCAAGAAGTTTTATTTATTTGAAACACTTTGGTTTTACTTGATTATAAGGTTAGAGACTCTGTGTCTGTGAGGCTGACATGAAATACTGAACGTATTTACCAGAACTTAATTCTGATTTAGCTGTGTAACAGCTGAACATGATTTCCACAGAAGGCAAGAAGTGGTAAGAGTTATACATTTTACTTCCACATCAATTCTGAGAGGGCAAAATAGACTGACACAGAAAAGCCTTTTGTTAAAAGGTTACTAATTTCAGCATTGTCATCATCCTTTCCTGCTGTCTCTCTAAACTAACTACATTTTAAAATTAAAGTGACTATCAGGTTCCTCTGCTACAAAACTCCCCAAGTCTTTACCTATGGCAGCTCAAAAACCTCAGAATCCTCAAACTTTGTGTTGCATTTCACAACTTCCTAGATACAGTTTCTTCCACCACTTTCTGATCATATGCAAAGATGACAAACCAGAACAGAAAGCAGGAAAAAATGTAGATACATACACAGATCATAGTTACTACCAGATCTGCTGTATCATCTCAGCATTCACCGAGAGCCGAATTTAGTTTCTTGTGGAAAGGAACACTTTGGTGAGCAAGCAAACTTCTTTCTCTTTGACAGAGCATCAGTCTACTGATTTAAGAATGTACTTTTCCTACATGGATCATTTATAAAAATTTCGTAAGAACACTTTGATAAGACTTCCAAGTTAGTATTACTGATAATGTGAAAGAAAAAAACCAGAACAGAAAAGAAAAAAAGGTTTTAGCAGCATCTCTATGTAGTCTAAAAATCTTTCTCACCCGCCTATTGAGAGCAGTTTTGCTACCAAGCTTGGTCATGTCTCCAAGACTGTTCTGAGAAACTCTCCTGTCAACCTCTTCATGCAATCCTACAAAAAGGAAAACAAAGGTGGACACTTCCTCCATTCATATACATTTGACTGATCTATAAAAATAACAAAAATCACCTGTCAAATATTTAAATGGTTTGTTCCAAACCCCAGATTTTTTTGATAATTGGTTTTGTAGCTCTTACATCAGCCTCCTGCATAACCTTACCTGTGTTATCTGTGTAAGGAATGTCCCCATTGGTTGTCGAAGCTACCATCAGTTTTTTTGCATTACTAAGCCCTCGGCTGTTCAGAAAAACAGGCAAATGGACTATGTTTCGCATGTAATCATGTCCATTGATGTTGGAATCACGGAGAACACTGTTGAGATTCTGGTTAATGGCCTTTATAATAATGTGTGGATCACTTGCAAAAATAGCAATAAATGGGCCTTTTGAAAACAAGACTCGCACCTGTAAAAAAGTAGGTATTACACCTTGTTAATAAATAATACACTGTAACTGTGGATCATTTGAACATCCAACTCAACATTTTATATTGATTCTGTTCAAGCTATAGAGATGTCACTTTCTTCAATATGAGATATCTAATGTTAGGAATTTATCCACAATTAGAAATAAGCATACTTGACAAGTTAGCAGTAAGTATGGTAGAAGTCATTGCCAAGAAGGTATCATGTGGTAATGTTCCAGTCCCTGCAAATATTTAACATCTAAGTATTTTTCATCTAAAGGACTTCAAGGGTAAATACAAAACCCCCCTCAAACACTCTAAGTTTGTTTCAATGGGATAATTATTTTCAATAATTTACATCTGATTACTGCAAAATTTTTCAAAAACACTCACATGCAATTTGTCAACTTTTAAAACCCACCACTCTTAGCATTACAGTTATGCCAATGTACACAAAAAAACACTACAACATAGCCTTCTTTCTACAGAAAACACACAATAACTGCATATATCCAAGCTCTTCTATGGAAGAAATCATCCATATGATCCAGAGATTATCCTTACAATAGGATCCAACTCACAGTATCAAGCATCTGTAAAACTTTGTCCTGTTCACAAGCATCCAAGCCATCAATAATTACAACAAGCCTTGTCTGGTTCTGAGTGAAGCTGTCAATGGTTTTTGCCATTCTGGCCATCAGTTCCACTTCACATTTCAAAACCTATAAAAATGAAAAGCAAAGAAGAAAAAGACATCTCTATAATACTTAAAACTCATAAAAATACACATAATTCGTTTTGCAGATTGCTACTTGTCCCAAAAATGCTTCAATAAGATTACAAGAACAAATTTACAAATACTCAAAGTGAAAAGTCCTAAAATGTCACTTCCAACATTTTAATTTCCTATTTGAACAAAAATATACAGCAGAAACACATATTCCACTTTGAAGTAACAAACTACCCTTATTTAAATTCCATTACAATGTTATTTAAGAAACTAATATTTATGCACTGTAAAACAGTATTTCAAAATTAAATAAAAGAGTATTTGTAGCTCAGCTAGTTCTCCAAAATTGCTTGGCATAAAAATGTACACTAAAATTTTCTATCTGCCTTCCAGTCAAGCACATTATGCTATTACTCTAATGCTCAGCTATTCCTATTCAAGACATGCAATCTGAGGCTTTTCGACATTGTTGCACATTTAACAACCACCCTTAACATAGAAACAAAGGCGGAATTCGCCTGCCGTAATTTCAGCTATTAACAGGTAGACATTAAAATCTGATCTATTCATCCCTAGATTCGTCTTGAATGTGCACATTAAGATGACATAAAACAGATGAACAACTCTCCGGAAATACACACTTATCTCCTTTAATGGCAAAGGGTGAACTTAACTCCTAAAAGGCTGACGTTATGTCAGATAAATACCACTCAGAAAACAACTGTTAAGAAACAACAGTACCAAGACACAGATAAGGTCTTCTGTGCTGCAAAAATATAGCACCAGGCGTGCTGGCATCAGCAGGATTCACCTTTCTCAAAACAAGAGTCTTTGCCCAGGGGCCAGCAGGGCGAATTCACAGAGCTTTAAACTAGACATGACAGGGGTGGTGGAAAAGGTCAGGATTGCCCATGACATGCCAAGATCAGAGGGATGCAGTGCTAGTAAGGGCCCTCAGCCTGTTGCTCTGAGATGTGCTGGACACACTGGGGCACTCTTAAAGTCTTATGGAGACCAGCCAGGAGCTCCTGACGTAATGGGAGCCAACAGGGAAACACGGCTGAAAGGGGTGTTCCTCTAAGAAGGTGACATGGCTGAGCTGAGGTGCCTCTACACCAGTGCACACACAGGCAACAAACATGAGGAGCTGGAAGCCACGGTGCTGCTAGAAAGTTATGACCCAGTTGCCATTCTGGAAACTTGGTGGGTGGCTATTAATGGCTACAGGCTGTTCAGAAGGGACAGGGGAGGAAGGAGGGGAGGAGAGGTTGCCCTCTACACATGAAGAGATGGATAGATCGCAAAGAGACACCTCTGAGAAGTCATCAACTCTCTTGAGAGTCAGCGTGCAAAAATCAAGGTCCAGATGAATAAATGACACCTTATGGTTTGTGTCTACAACAGGCTGCCTCACTGACAGGAGCCTATTGGGGCACTTCATGCCCCAGTTACAGCCGGCATCGCACTCACAGGGTCTCATCCTCCTGGGAAACTTCAACCACTCTGACATCTGGAAAAGTACTATCATGAGCTGTAGGCAATGCAGAAGATGCCTGGAATGCATGGAGGTTAAGCCAGGTAACAGAGGGGAGGCAATACTGGACCTGATGGTCACAAATGCAAGTGAGCTAACTGGAGGTGTCAGAACTGGCAGCAGCCTGGGCTGCAGGGATCATGCACTTGTAGAGTTTGCAGTCCTGAGGGATATGGGTCAGGTAAGGGGCAAAACCAGGACAGTGAACTTTAGGAAAGCAAACTTTCAGCTCTTCAAGGAGATTGTCAATAGGACCCCCCAGGAAACTGCCCTCAGTGATAACAGAGCAGAACAGAGCTGGCAGATCTTTAAGGAAGTCTTTCATAGAGCACAAAAGCTTGCAATCCCCACGCACATGAAAATAGGTAAGGAAAGTAAAAGTCTAGCAAAGCTGAGTAGAAGCTTTCTAGTCAAACTAAAGGGCAAGAAACAAATGCACAGGCAGTAGAAGCATTGGGGAAGAGTATAAGGACACAGTCTGGCTGTGATCTGGATGGGATGAGGATGGCCAAGCCAAGTTGGAGATGAACTTGTCGCGAGATGCAAAGAATAATACAGGGTATTTGTCAATGACTCAGTGTCTCAATGCTCATCAGTGACAAGTGGTGTCCCTCAAAGGGCCCATACTGGGACCAGTGTTATTCAGTATCTTCATTAACGGCATGCATGAAGGGATCAAGTGCACCCTCAGCAGGTTTGCAGATGACACTAAGCTGAGTGGTGCGGTTGACATAGCTGAGGGACAGGATGCCAACCAGAAGGACCTGGACAAGATCAAAAAGTGAGCCTTTGGGACCTCACTGAGGTTCAACAGAGCCAAGTGCAAGGTCCTGCACCTGGGTATTGAACCCTTCAGTATCAATACAGGCTGGAGGATGAATGAATCAATAAAAGCCCTAATGAGAAGGATTTGGGGGTGCTGGTGGATGAGAGGCTAGACATGAGCTCAAAATGTGCACATGCAGGCCAGCAAGCCAATTGTATCCTGGGCTGCATCAAGAGCAGTGTGGCCAGCAGGTCCGGGGAGATGATACTGCCCCTGTACTCTGCTCTGGTGAGACCCCACCTGGAGTTCTTCATCCAGCTCTGGGGTCCTCAGCATAGGAAGGACATCAGTGTATTGGAGTGAGGTCAGAGGAGGCCACAAAGATGCTTAGAGGGCTGGAGTGCCTCTCCTGTCAGAAAAGGCTGAGACAATTGGGACTGTTCAGCCCAGAGAAGACTTTGTGGAGGCCTGTATTGTGGCCTTACAGTACCTAACGAGGGCCTACAAGAAAGATGAGGACAAACATTTTCCCAGGGCTTGCCTGCTGCAAAAGGACAATGGGCAATGGTTTTAAAAACAGGAAGATCAATTTAGATTAGATATAAGAACATTTTTTTTAATAATGAGTGTTAAAACACAGGCCCTGGTGAAGTTATGGATGCTCCATCCTTGATAACACTCAAGATCACGTTGGATGGGGCTCTAAGCAACCTGATCTCACTGAAAATGCCCCTACTTATTGCAGAGAGACTGGACTAGCTAACCCTTAGAAGGCCCCTTTCAACTCCAACTACTCTGTGATTCTATGAAAAATACTTGCACAACATATGATAATACATACAGTATATTAGTTCTAATATACAGAAGTAACCATCATGATGCTAAATTTTACTTTCAAACAGGAGCATGTAAAATATTTTATGACAGCCTGATGGGTACAATTTTTATCAGTTTATAGATACAACCCAGCAAAACAACAGTATTTTCTATCATTTTTCATTAAATATGTGGACTGTTCTGCAATGTACTTTCAGTGCTATAATTCCTTTCTTAGTAAAGTGTCAGAAAGAGTTTTCCACCTGTAGAAGATTCACAAAGTTATTTTTCCTAATCTTGTGATATAAAGTAAGCTCTTACTAAATACTGATAATTTAGAACAATTGTTTTCCTAGTACCTTCCTCCTAGCAAAAATAAAATCAGAAAACTGAAAACTTAATCCAAATTTAACAGTCCTGATGGAGCAGACAGAACTCATATACTAAGCACCATTACCATTGACACAGAAGTGTTCCCTTCAGTAAAACCTTCTGTTGTGAGACTTGGCCTGATTAAATACATGGCGTCCCATCACAAGAATACTCCATGTTTCAGTCCTTTTAATGGCCAACCCATATAAATGCTTACCTTCATGAACCCCTCACTTTTCAACTTGTGAAGTTTGGATGCAGCATTGTGAAGACGTTTTCTCTGAGAATTCAAAACTGAATCCATCACTTGCCACCATGTGCGGCAATTCAAGAAAAAGGCCAAGCCAACAATACAGGTAACTGTTATAAGAATAACATTCACTGTCATGTTGGCTGATTCCACATTAAAAATCGCCAGCAGGGCAATTGCAGAAACAACACAAGACAAGATGAACAGGAAAATCACAAAGGATGGGAGGCAGCAAGTTTTCTTCCATTTCTTTTTACCTAGGAAACAAGTATTTGCTGTTAGAATGAATATACAATGTAATGACAGTTGAATACAAAATCTACTAACTTGCACAATTCTCATGAAACACTAATGTGCAAAAGCCCACTGCAGTGTTACCACCCAGTCACAAACCTATGGAAAAAAATTATCTATTATTTGCCAAAATTCCTGGAGATTATGAAGCAGACATATTCCTTTAATCTTGAGTTTATTTCCACTGTTTCAGGAAATACACACTGGATGGAAATGACAATTATTAAACAGATTTCATATCAGTGCTATCAGCCCTTTTGTGGTATCTCTGTAAAGTGTATTTATGTAAATAAATCCTAGGAAAACAATATGGTAACTACTCAGTTATAAACTTGAACCTGGTACTTACATAATCTAACAGTAATGGTGTCATTGGAGAACTAAACCAAAATTGCGAGCTGCAGCCTGAGACCATCCTTTCTTGCAAGCTAAAACACACACAAACTGGAGGACTGCAGTACATATGCTTTGGATAGATCACAAGGGCCTCAGAAGAGAACACAGACCTCCCTAACTTCAAGTGGATTGATAAGGAAGAGACAAAGAAATACTGCAGTTGTAGCTTGGCTCAGCTGAATCAGTGATCAAAGAAACAGCATTTTCCAAAGCAGCAGCCTCTGCTGGTACACATCCAGTGGTGTACACATCTAGAAGATTGCTATCATCTGTACACATTTGTTGACAACAAAGAGCAGAACACAGAATGATCTGAAGCAAAATGAGGATAGCTGAAAACCAGAATTTGAACCAGAATGGAAAAATCAAATTCTAAATATGTTACATGGAAAGAATATCTGTATATGATACTCTACACTGGGGTATGAGCTGGAAAGGTCTTTCACATCACTGACATATGTGACACAGAGGATTGTGCTGCAGGACAGAGGAACAGAAATGCATAATGATAGAAGTGAGGGGCAAGAAATGAAGAAGCTCAGTTATAATTACATTAATTTCTAGACATACTGAAGTAGGAATGAAAGCTTCCTCTTGACAGAGAGAGATAGAACTGGATTAGAGAGACACTTAGCAATCAACAACAATGAAACGGCAGTTGAACAGGCCTCTCTGCGAGTAACAAAAATTTAAGATACAGATGGCTAAAAATAAGCCTACATGGAATTTCTATGAACATCTAGAGACAATGAACATATGACCCTGCACCTGCAAACAACTAGAGAAAAGGAGATGATGTGCAGAATCATCAAATAGATAAAATTAATTTAAAAAATCAATTAGATAATTAGGAAGAGTGTGAGAAGGCAACAGAGCCAAGGAAGAGATGATAAATGTAAGATTACAAATGAAAGGGAAAAGGTGATTACTACAAATAATCACAAGAAACCAGCACTACAGTTCCATTCAACTTTGGGAGAAATCACAGCATCACAAAAGCTGATTCACTGAGGTTAAGGAGAACCACAGAATGCCTAACATGGGAAAAAAGGGTGAAAAACTGCACACATCTCTTTCATAAAGAACAATAAGTGCATTTCAGAAAGAGCAATGAGGAGTAAGTTGTGTTCAGCACACAGCTGAACATAGCATGTTTTTTCCACCCTTCACAAGACAGAAGAGTCTAAACATCTCACTTTGTGAGAGGGGCAGCATCTAACTCAACTTGTCCTCAAGTCCTCAACTTGTGGGCAAGGTCAAAATGAAATGAGAAGTAACTGACGGAAATCAAACTCAAAGTACAAAGAAGTCCTTAATTAACTGAAAGTTACCATCAAGAACTATTTCTTCACAATATTACTCTGCATACTTTTTTCCAGAAATCTACATATGGGACAGAAGAGAAATGCTTGTTCCATTTGGATCAAGTAGGAATATTTCATCCCATCTTACCAGCACTGATCACAGCAATTTAAATCTTTGGACCAAGATATTTATTATTTCCAAGAATAAGTAGTGGTCATTCATAAAGTTCTAAATTTAAATCTAATAAACTAAACAAACTTCTATCAGTAATATACAAAAGCATACTTTTCTCTTTACCTTACTGAGACACAATGACTTAATTGCTATGGAAATATGCTGCATCTATAAGGATACAATGTAAATATGTATTTCCACTGGCATTTCTGAAAACTATACTTCACAGAAGACAGTCCTTTATTATATCAATAAAATCAAGATTAGCAAAGAAAATGGGGCATTTTTCTCTCCAAAACAATGTAAAAAGAGTTTCCCCTTCTGTATGAATTTCTGCATGGCTACAACAATTTCTAAAAAGAGCTTATAACGCAAAAAACAGAATCCCTGGTAACAGTGCACTGAAATGGAATAATCGGAAATGTCATTCAGGTAAAAAAAAACCTTGTGTATCTTCTGTCTTGAAAACTCGAAATAGCCTTGTTGCTAAGAAACCAAATTCCCTTTCACATGCATCAGAGAGGGTAGCAATCATCTCAGCCAATGAAGTTTCTCCACCTACACTGGACAGTCTATTGTAGTCTGTAAACAAAAATCTGAAAGAGAAAACACACGTATTTTGTATACTTTAGAAAGCTTTAAATATTTTCTGGCAACCAAAAAAAAAATCTTGCTGCATATTTGCAGCCAGAAGTTTTTTTTTCCAAGTGGTACAAAATGTAAAATACTTGAATATTTAATTTTAAAAAACTTTACGTGGAATTGAAGTATTTCTTCTCCATTTATCAACCCCTTCTTTGCCCCACTTCCTATTCTAAAACTTGATTTCTTAAGATGATAAAATCACTAATGGCACCTCAGATGACAATAAAAACATAAAAATACCAAAATATAAAATTGACTAGTATTTTTAAAATTGCATTTTCATCTATTTTTGAATATTTATAGAGGATTAAAAAAAATACAGAAGCACAAGATCACATAAAAGTACAATGAGGCTAAAACAGAAGTCTCTAAACAACAGAAGTAAATTAAATGATAAAACACATGGCATAAATTTTCTTGCTTTCAGGTAAACTAAAAGCTTTGAGCAATGTAATGCTCTACTTATAAGAAAAAAAAAGACAAAAAAAAAAGAAGCAAATAGTGAAACAAGCATTAAGTACAATACACAATGAGCTATACCAGAAAATTCTTATTTTGTCTGGTACAAATTTTATTAGTATGATAGTCAAAGCCCCTAATTCTAAAAAGCACTATCTTTCACTGACATAGGCAGACAGTTTTTGTTGAAAACACCATTGTGTTCTTCAAACTGAAAAATTCAACTTCATGATCTTCCAGGGTACTGCTTTTCAAACAGGAATCTCAACATGCACATTATTATGCAGAGATTGACAAGTATCACATGAACCTGAACAATTCATTCATGATTAAAGAAATGAAATAACTAACCTGACAGGCAAAGCTTTAGTGGTTTGCTCTGGTAATTCTGGTGGGTTCACAAACATGAGTTTGAGAAGCAACTCTAAATATCCAACATGTCTTGCCAACCTCGTACTTAACACCCAGGCCCAGTTCCATCTCTCCCCTTCTCTTCGGCCACCAAAGTAAATTACAGCTAAAATATTGAAAATTAAAAAGATGTTATGGCTTCATTTTAGTCAACATTTACAGTTGAAAGAACCATGAAGTTTGAACAGATAAGTGGAGATCTATAAAAAAAGTTACAAAAAAAGTTAATAAACTTTAGCAATTATGGCTAAAAATGAGACTGGTAAGAGGAACACAATGAAATAAATATACAAAATTCTTCATTTTCCAGAATGCCCTCTCACAAATTACATGCAAAACACAACAAAAGGGTTCAAAGGGGTCTCATTTTTTTCTGAATCACAAAGCTTAACTACAAAACAATATTTAATTTCAAAAATGGTTAAAAAAACTTCACAAACTTCATATAAAATAAGACTTACTGAAGAAAATGTAGAGAACCGCTAATAAGCTGAGTGACACTGCTATTCCAAGCTTTGCATCCACTGTAAAAGCAAGCAATAAACCCAAACCTCCACAGAGCAAAAGTGTGAGGAATACAATAAGCCAGGAAAACTGAAACAGAGGTTCAATCTGCTGTCCTGCAAAAGTCTTCATTTCATCTAAAACAAAAAGACAAAAACCAGTTAACATGTGAAATCACTCTAGAACAGACTATGTTTGAAAAGAAACACTTTTTCAGTAGATTGTACAATTTATCCCTATTATTGATCCAAAGAAAGACAATGGATCCTTAAATTCTTCTTCAAACATTAGTGCAAAACCCTAAGTTTTTATCCATGCAATGACTGAAAACATTTACACAATACTCACACTCTCTGATGCAGATTTTCTACTTTTAAAAGCATATTAAAAGTCATGCCATTTCCTATCCTCCTTCAAAAGTGTAAAACATATTTTATGACACCAAGAAAAATAAGTCCACTGTATCTGTCAAAAAAACCCCATCCAACCCTCAAACTCTCCATCACTGAAACATGGACTACATTCCTCAAATAGTCAGACACAACAGTACAATGTGAAGGCTTCAGCATTTATTTACGTTCATTAATTCCTATTTATCAGAACAGGAATTCCTGAAGAAACTTATTTAGGTTCTATTGACTAAGAAACATCAGATACACAATCAGGAATGAAAACATGAATGAGGAACAGGAAGAAAATCTTAAGAAGTGTTTTAAAAATGTAAGAGCTCATTCAAAATAAACATCACAGTCAAAATCAATATGCTTTTTGTTGATGACATGGGACATGAGGCAAACAAAATAAATGCAGAGCCCCCATTTTGGCTAATATAGAAGCTTTTAAAAACAGAGAAATCACAGAGCGTAAGAAACATTAAGATGGGTAAAAGTATTCTCTTAGATTGAAACATCTCAGAAAAGCACCCTTTGTTAGAAAAAGCTAAAACTGTAAATAAAATGTCTGTTTCCACTGGGAAAAATATTGATTCACTTCATATACTGAATTTGCCTCCCTGTCATCTCAGATAGTTCAAGAAAGCTTAAAGTAAATAGGAGGAAAGGAGAAGAAAACTAGATGCAAAGAAAATATACTGCAGAGAATAAAATATTAATAGCCTGAACTTGTTTTTAGAGTTAAAAAAAAACCCAAGACGCGGGATGCACAATAAATAAATACTGCAGCAGAAGAGGTCTGAACCTGATTTGACACACAAACAGGCTCAGCAAGGCGTACTTTGGCAGCCAGACTTTCAGCACTGCTTGAAGGGTAGATTCACTGCTGCAGGAAACTCACAGGCCAATTGACAGCAACACTTAAAGACTGTCTTGACATTGTATAAATGAACAAAGCAGTCTATGGACGAACTGACCACAGCAGAATTTAAATCCTTTCATCACAGAAACAGAGACTGGATACAACATTACATGGACCACCAACTCTCACAAAAATAATAACTCCCATGTGATGCTTTTTACAGATAGATTGGAACCCACAGAAAAGACTAAATCAACTTTTACCTTCCAGTTTCTTGAGAAGGAAAGATTTTCCACTTCCCCACTGCGCATATAAGCCTACACAGATAGGTGGCTGCATGGTTGGTTCACTCAGAATATCAGCCAGGGCACTGCTGTACAGATCATAACCCAGCATGTCACCGTCAGATTCTGTGGGAGACAAGTGTCCTGCAATACAAATACTCTGTTAGTCAACTTTGCTTCAAGAAAGCTCTTCAATATAACAATTTTCAGACATGAAGTCATGACAGGTTCACCCATGTTTCTATATATACTCCTCCCATATAACAGCTGTTATTATTGGTACATTCCTGTTCAAAGGAATTTAAAATCATTCACATAAAATTACATAATTATCACAACTATTAAAGCTTAGAAGATTCAAAATCCCAAATCACAGAAAGTCAAAGAAAGTAATTCCTACACAAACAAGATCCAAGTAAAAACAAAGTGATCAGTGGATGTCACACAATATCCAATGCCAAGTCAAAAATAAAAGCTATATTTGACCTTTGTTAGGCTTTTAGGATAATGATTTTTTTTTTCCAATTAATTATTTTTAAAGCTTTCCCATTACTTGCAACATTAAAAAAACCTGTTATCACTTTCCAACACAGAAATGAATAAACTGGACTCTCAATATACGACTGATTTAAAAAAAAAAAAAAAAGCTTATACTTACTGGCACCAAATATCTGGGTTAAAATACTTTTCTGGTGGCTGCAGTCAATATTGTAAGGTGTTTCTCCTGTTTTGTTGGGTCTGTAAAGCAACCGACCATCTTTTGGATTTCTTAAGAGTAATTCAGCAAGTTTACGGCTTCTTCCACGAATGGCAATATGAAGTGGAGTATCTCCTTTCTGCAATCAATTGAAAACCAGTAACATCTAACATGAATTCCTAAGATTATCCACAGATCATACGTTCCACATTGTTTCAGATGCGTTATTTCCTGGAAATACATCTTAAGACATTCAAGAGCATCAATACCTTACAGCAAGCACTTTTTCCCCTTGAAAAAGCATTACAAATGTTTCCGAAAAGATGTGAAGAAGCAGTTCTTAGAACACTGAGTCTAAGATATTGTCTTCTTTCTAAAATGCTTATATTAATGTGTCCTAAGGCTCATGAAAGTTGTAGCCTCTATTTTGAAACAAGTGTCTACTAGGAAATTCAGGGACTTTTTTGGAACAAGAGATAATACTTGTCACAGTTGTTTCAACATCTGCTCAGACTTCACAAAAAAACTTTCCAGTAAAACCTTTCTTACTACATCAAATCAACATTAATACTTATTTGCCCTAAACATAATACTAAGAGACTAAAAAAGTATCAAGAAGTGTTTCTGTATTTAAAAGGTTTACAAAGTAGGTAATGTATAAGAAGATAGGAACCAGTTGTATTTGTCCTTGGCATTGCTTAGTTTAATGTCTATTAATCAAAAACTAACATTAGTGACAAATAACAACCATTCTCTATGCTCTTTTCAAAGTGCATTAAGAATTAGTTTATCTGTGAAATTTTTATTCCTGACCTGGATTTTTTTCTTTTCAAGTTACCAAGAGCACTCTAATGCAAAAAAACACCAACCAACCAACAAAAANACAATATATTAATGGTGGAAACAAATTTACATTTATGGGAAGCTCTCTTTTTGTAGCCTGGACAGCTCTCTACAAAATCTTGCTGCAAAATTAAAATTATTAAATATACTAAAGTAAACAAACAAATACTCTTTACCTTGTCTACAGCAGAGACTTTAGCTCCTTTATCCAGAAGAAGTTCTACTATTTCAATATTTCTCATCTTGGTTGCCTTTATAAGTGGTGTTTCTCCATCCTAAAATGGAAAAGTAAGCCTAATATAACGATGTCTATATACTCAAACCCAAGAAAAAACTAATGATCGGCTAACAAATTAAATCCAAAACTTCTAAGATAAGTTTAAGATAACTTTTAGTATGTTACTGTGCAAGTAATAACACTTCAGCAACTACATTTGTGAAAAAGCATTCTATATCTAGTATTCTAAATTGATTAGAATCAAAGAATACATTTTTGTTAATAACAGATGAGGTATTTGAAAATACTTCAATGCTGTACAAACTACTTCCTCTTTTTTTTCTTATTGCTGCACATGCAATAGCCAGTGGCCCAAATTCATGCTTACTCATATCAGAAACCTTTTTCCCCAGTTTCCAGTAGCACCTGTTCTCTACTCCTTATTGCTGGTCATGTCAATGACACTGAGGCAAAGGATACACGTGTTCCCTCTATCAAGGGCTTAACAGCAAATCATATTTACGGGGACATCAGTATTGCTGAAAATCCGTATTTTAGAAAAAAAATGGTGTTTTTTTACAGCTTGCAAGGTACCAACACTTCACAAAAACAGAATTTGGTATAATCTTAGCATCATACAGGAGCTGAGAAAAGGTGTTAACCAAAGTAACTCAATTAAAACTCTGTTACCTTGGTACACGTTTCAGTATCAGGGTTGCATTGTAAGATATCCCTCACCATTGTAGCATTTCCTTTCTCAACTGCCCAATACAAGGCAGTTTTATTATCCTGAAAAAAAGAAAAAGAGTATTAAATGTTAACAGTATTTTCATTCAGTTGGATTAATTTCAAAAACTGTATATAAAGTACAACCACAATATATTGAAAATAGTATACAACACAGCAAATTTTAGCACAGCTCAGGGCAAAGGGAAAGGCCACCAAAACTAATTGGCACAATGGCAGAATCTGGGAGGAAGATGAAAATCTGGCAAGAGAATACAAATCTTTTTTTTAAAATATTTGTGAAAGATATTTTAAGAGTTTTAAAAATCCAAGCAGATTCAACCTGTATTGAAACAGCTTCAAAAACTATATATATGTCTTCAGTTTTAACTCAAATACAGAAGTTTTCTAATAAAATAAAAGAACTTTTTTTTTCAGAGGCCAGGCAAGCTGAAAGGCTGTAAAAGCAGACGGATATGAGAGTCAACACGAAGTACCAGAATGCTGATTAGCCAGACGATGGATCACTAAACCAAGGGGAATGGTTCATAGCTGCAAATCTGCTTGTGTCATCAATTTTTTTTCCCCAGCAATGTGTGCTGTTCCAGAAAGACTCTTTGCCTGCAGTCTTTTTGTAGTCTAGTGACTGCACCATGACTCTCTCTGTTTGATGCACACTTGTATAGAAACATTTGAGAAAAGCCTCTGAACACACACCTGCCTCTAAACAGGAATGTCAAAGCGCCCCTTGCAGTCTTCTCCTTTGCTTGCTTCTTTCCTTCATAGCTCTCCCTCTTCCACTAATAAGCTTCACAGCAAACTGAGTTTAAAGCCTTTCTCAATAGTTTAATAAGCCTGGTCACTAAGATTTCTTTCCTCTTCTGATCACTTGGGTTTCATCTTTTCTATCCTTCTGTCAGCTGGCTTCCAGCAAGACACCAGCCTGAGGCAGTCAGCTTCTCAGCAGCAACAACAGCTACACAGCCAGGCACAGGTCTGCCAAATGCTCCCAGCTGGGCCCTTCCCCTTACCAGAAGAGCTGAGGAGAACACCATCTGAGCACTCCACTGCCCCAGCACTTGCTCTCAAGAATCCTGTAGTCATGTTTTATCTGCTGAAGGTATCCACCAGCTAGTGAACATACAAATGAATTATCATCAAGGAACACAGCTGCTGGAAAGTTGGACAAGACCCAGCAATCTTTCTGGAACATCATAGATTTGGGCAGTTGACACTTCTCCCCAGAACAGGTCTGAGTGGCAGGCAGGTGCAGCAATGCCAAACAGCAGGGGAGCTGCTAAACTGGTGTTCATCGCTGATTTTGACACTGCTGGTCCTAAACTAAGATCTGAAGTGCACTGCCAGAACCTTCCTCTGATGGCACTGACTCCTGATGTGCCAATAAGGCCACAGAAGTATTCTCTGATCAACCACTGCAAATGGCTATTTGGGCAACATCACACTGCCAGAAGCCATGAGCTGCCCTGCCACCAAAGAGGTTGGGTCCTCTTGCTATTTCTGTACTGCCTTAGTCCCATCAAGATGTTGAAAAGCTTCAGATTTTCAGACTGATGTCAGCAAGAAGCTGAGACACACAGGTTTCCAATGGCAAGTTAGAGATCAAAACAGTACTTTTTCCCAAAAATAAAGCTTCTTGGCTTCTCATAGAGCCTCTGCACCAAGAGCAGGCCCTGAACCTTTGTAGCTCTCAGTGATTACTTAGTTTTGTGTTCAAACTTGGTAGAACATGTGTGCCTAAAAGCAGAGGGATTTGAATGGCTTCAAGCAGAAGAAAGCACGTTGAACGTAACAATAAAAACAAATACCACTCTGAGCAAGACAGCTTCCAACAGAAGCATAATAATAGCACCTTAAGCAAAAGACAAGAAAGAAAGAAGGGGTGGGTAGAAAACCTGGAAATTATTGGCAATAATGTTTAAAATAATATAGGATGTTAGTGAAGGAGACAAGAACAAACCAACAACCATAGTGACAGAACTGTACTGACAACAGATATAATCTATGACGTATTGTTTGATATTATATTTAATTAATTGATATAAAATTTAACATATGATCAAAATAATTATACTAAGAGGTTTTTACAGTATGTTGCTATTTTAAATTCGTTCAGTAGTGCAGACAAAATAAGTTGAACTTATGTCTTTTGCTTTTCAACAGTTAATACAAATAAAGTAAGAAAAGTGCTGCTTGACAAGTCATTACAATTATGTAAGTCATGTATCTTAAAAATTGCTCAGCAGCATGATGGATTTTTACCCTTTGATGGAATCTGAGTTTCCTACAGAGTAGACAGAGCAAGTTTTAAAGCCCTGTTTTCAGAAACACAGTTTAACTGTTTGGTATTCAAATTCACATTCTATTTAAAAACTATTCTAACACTTACGTTATTGTACTTACCTGACCTCTGATATCTATATCAGCATACTTATGGAGCAGGGCCCTCACAATTTCAACGTGACCACCTCTAACAGCCCCAATCAACACTGTATCTCCACTCTAGAAAAATTGTGAAAGAATATTGAACATTAATTAATACTATTTAGGAAAAAGAAATGCAACACAATAAATTATAGCCTCAAAATCTACATTATTCCTATTCACATTAAGAAATCTGCATTTGTTAAAAAAAAAAAAGAGATAAAGTAAAAAATAGTTCTATCATTGAAAAAATGGATATATACAATAAAAAATTCTGGACTTTTTTGTTTTTCAAAGAGATTAAATTGCTGTAGGAAAACAAACACTCCAAAAATAAGTCTAGCTTAAACTACTATCCTAAAGAATGTGTGTGTGTGGCTAGCCGTCGCGAACGACGATGCTTTTTATGCCTGCGCGAATGGATTTATTACGTGGAGCTCAGCGTGCGCGGAACTGGCCCCACCCCCTTTAGCCCTGGGACACTCTAGCCTTGGCCGGGGCAAGCCCGGACGAAGTTGGCAGAGCGAGACCCGCAGGGCTCGAACCGGCGTCCTTCCGAGAAGGAGCACGGATCCAGGGGCGGCGGCTTTACCCACACGGCCACAGCCGCCGGCATCCTAAAGAATAACAAGATAAATTATAACGAATATGAAAAAAAAATATGTTCTCTATGTTCATAGGAAGACCAACCACTCAGAGTAATAACATCCTTACAATCAGACAAGAATGTTGACTGTCCCCTTTAGATGTTTCAAAGCTGACAGAAGATCTTCAAAAATCTTAAATAATTTTATGCCTTTTTTTTTTTTGTGCAGATTTACCTGCTATCTTGTTTACATATGCCATGCTGTTACAAAGAAAAAAAGCAAAAGGCTGATTTCATCTCAAATTGATCAAAACAAAAGAGTACTTTGGCATGCTAAATGAAGCAGTATATTCATAAAATAAAGTTACAATTGTGCCTAAGGCTTCTGATTTTAACATAATTAAGCACATGCCAAAATTTCAGAACAGGAAATCCTAAAATTATCTTATACTCCTTTTATGATAACACAGGAAAAACAAATAAAGTATAGCATAAACACAGGTGTGGAACTCAGAGAGTTCAGTAGTAGTAAATCACTCATCAATCACAGTCATTACATACCTGCAAACTGAGAAATTTTATTTATCAAAATCTACTCTAGGACCTGTAACTAAGAGTACTCATTGTTTGGCATATTTTGGAATACAGTCAGCTGTACTGAAAGATGGAATTTATCCTTCCTAAAAGCACAGAAATGCTGACCACTGCAGAACACTGTGGCAGAAGAGATAGGGAAATTGCAATGTATTTTCTTAAATACTTAAAATTTTGCTTTGATAAGTGCCTGAGATCAGATTTGTTGTAACACACAACACTGCAGCTCAGTACATAACCATCTAAGAAATGCACTGACACTTGAAATATAGGAAATGCATCCAAAAATTCTTTTAAATTTGAGGCAAATATTAGAAAGTTTTCTTCTGTTCTCTGCAACCCCAATTAATCCAGTTTAGGGATTAGCAATGCAGCCTCCAAAACGTATTACTGCTCTGAACTAAATCACTGACCTCGACAGAAGCATCTAAATGTAGGTATTTAACCACCCATAGGCCTAAGGCTGAACAATTCACTTATAGGGCAGGTACACAGCACAGCTCAGGTAAACAGTGTTACATTTGCAGGTCTTAACCCAGAGCTGAGGTGTTCCTCTAATATATGCAAGTTTTCTAGTAAAAAGTTTCATTGTAAAAATAAAGGTACATACTGAATTAAATACATTCCTCTTTTTATAAAATGGTTTGCAATTTTAACGGCACTACCACATGCATTAATACACAAAAAACTCACCCCAAACCTACAGGCTAGTTCAGTATCAATCTTATGTTACAGCTACAAGAGATGCTTGAAAGAAATTCTCAATTCAAGAATCTCAAAGAAAAAGAGTAGTTTATGTAGTTTACCTTCACACAGCAACATTTCCCACTTAACATACTTGTAAAATAGCAATACATAAAAATACCCCTAGGTGGCAGAAGAATTAGAAAGCCAGAAGAATCATGTATTTACAAATCTGCACACACTGGTATTTAAACATACATTATTATTGCATACATATAAAACACCAATTATGATGAAAATTTACTCACTCTATCAGGAATGTTGACGTAAGTTCCGGCATCAAGAAGATCCTGCACAATTTCAGTATGTCCCTCCTTTGATGCAATCATCAAAGCTGTATTTCCATCTTTATCTGTCAAGTTTACATTTGGGTTCCTTTTCAGTATTTCTTTCACTGAGTCAGTATAGCCGCCCTTCACTGCTACAATAAGTGCAGTCATAGAATTCTTTAAACAAAACCAACAGGTTTTACTGTACAGTGGATACAGCAATCATCAGTATAGCAGCAGTTAAGTACCACAAGAACACTGACATGACTCTCTTAACCATCCAAATATTACTTCAGTTTTGTGTTTTACACTGTACCTGCTATGCTTGTTAAGAAAATAAAAGTAAACTAAGTACAACAGTAGAGAACACTTCAAATGCAAACAGTAAAGTTCAGATCAGTTTATTCTAACTCCTGAATGTCACACACATGATAAAATAACTTTCTTGTCATATGGGAACATAGTATTATCAGAGCACCCAAGTCTACCAGTACAGTTCACAAAGAGGTTTTTTGAAGAACTTCAGAAACAATCATATGAATACTAGAAGTTTTTCCAATTTTCCACTTAACTTTCCACTGATTTTTTTTTATTTTGACAAGCAATTGAAATGTAATCTGTTTTATTTAAAGACAATATGCAGCTGAAAACTTCTGGAAAATTTTCAATTTCTGAAAAGGCCAGTCAGCATTATTATTTTCAAAAGATGCTTTGTGTTTGATTTACTTTCCAAATAGCACTGAGGAATAAGATATTTGACATATCAGGCTTGGATACAGACTGAGTTTTGATGGTGTTAACCTTCAGACAACAACTGCCTACATTCATTATGTTAATTAAAACTTACACTTAAAATACCAGGTGTGTCCCCTGTCAGTACAACTCCCTAGTTACATCATACTTTTATTAAAAGGCACAGACAAGTTTCAATAATTTGCACATGATCTGCAAACAGCTGGAAAGTAGTACATTCAATGCCATACTAATATTTCATCCTGTTTCATGTATTTCTTGGTGTTTATATTATAAAATAAAACAGGCCACACAGATGTATGTGCCCACAACTTATCACTGGAAAATGAACAATTACTTACAGCTCCTTCTTGATCCACATCAGCTCCCATCTGCAGCAAGTATTTCACACACTCCAAATGACCTTTTCTCGCTGCCCAAACCAGTGGGGTGGTTCCATACTGAAAAAACATTTCCAACATTATATCATATTACTTTCTGAAGTCAGCATCCCCTACAATGCAGTATTTACCCTATAATTTATAGCCTTCATTTTTACAAAGACATAATTTGGCCTTTTGAATTAACACAAGCACTTGAAAACTCACTTCAACTTTTCTTTTGTAGATAATAGCTGTAAGAATTATTTTCTATACAGCCTAGGACAGCAAGGTTTCCAATGGCTCAGAAAACAGAAATGTGCTCCATTGAAATAAATGTTCACAACCATGTTCAGCACACTATGGGAAAAACCTCTTCCAAACATAACAACTAATTCTAATTTCATAAGGCAAAATACAGCAGCAAATGCTTTTCCAATCAAAAACTAATGTATTTCCCTTTACAAGAAATTTATCAAGCATTACCGAAATTAAATGTTATTTAGATATAACTTACTTTGTCAGAGCAGTTCACTTTAGCTCCATGTTGCAGTAAGAGATGTACTATATCTGAGTGGCCCCGTCCTGCTGCCCAAATAATTGGATAAACACTGTATTGCTTAGAATTTAAAAAAGAAAATAAATTTTAGTCTTATTTCTTTTAATTATTTTCATGACCCAAACAATGCTTCAAGAGAAGTCAAACCCAAGGAAGAATGAATATTCAGAAACAAATCTAGCTACATATCAATAATTGTTACCTAGTACATTGTCTAGATGATACCTAGGCAAATGTCCACTGTTTTGAATCAGTTTTGGTTTATAACTCCTTAAGCAAAGTTTATAAATTCACATCCTCATCCTGATATGAACATTTGTAAGGTAGGAAGGAAATAACAGAGAGCTATGCAATATCCCCAGGTAAGGAGGACTGCAAAGGAGTCAGCCATGCAAACCAGAGGAAATCAACCATCAGAAAGGTTGTTCTGGCCACTGGTGCTCTTCCCTTATTGTTCACTGGTGCCTCAAACACCAGAGAACTGACAGTATAAGCAAATTGTTCAGTCAAGCTTCAGCACGGCTACAGTTTTATAGCAAAATGCTTGTAAAATGAATGAAATCTCAAAATATTAGGGTATTTTAATTCTCTAACATGTACGGTAATATTTATACAATCTAAACCTACTTGGTAACTATTATGAACCAATTAAAGGAAATCATGGTTTCTAAATTGCACATATTAGCTACCCCATTAAGTTCTACAGAGGCAGAAAAATTACAGTTGTTATACAAGTAGCATTAGATACACTACTTGTCATTTCTATTATTTCTTCCCCTGATAATCTGACTCATTATGAGCTAAACATTCATTTGTTTCAATTAATAAAATTCAAAATTAATAAACAACACAGTGGCTATCACACAGATTATTAAAATAACTTTATAAAGTACAGTGATTAAGGTCATATTGCAAAAAATGCAAAACATTTAATCAAGATAGTAAGACAAGTGTACAGTTCAGGACATTTGAGAGGAGGGGGCATTTAAGACTAAAACTTACCATTCCTGTGATGTTTGGATTTGCTCCTTTCTCAAGCAGCAGTTTAGCTACTTCAGTACGGCCTTTGTACGATGCCCACATCAGGGCAGTCCATCCTCCCTGGCAAGCACAATTCAAAGAAATGTAAATACTGAAAAGCACTGTTTAGAAATCTAACCAGTGACTTCAATTTCACTTTGCATTTGTCCTAAGACTGTTTTGCAAATCCAAAACATAATAAGGGTTGACTACATGATATTGTAATCCTATTTATGTAGAACAAATAACAAGAACATGTATGAAAGTATCAATTCCCTGCTAAACCTGGGAAAACATCATGTTCTCCATGTTGCTTAACGCTGAATTCAGATTTCAAAAGCATACAAATCCCATTACTGGATTAAAAAAAACCAAGAAACACACCACTATGTTAAAACAAAAAATCCAAATCAATTAACATGAAAAGATTACTTTTGATTTCTGTAATAGGCAGTAATAAGAGCAGTTCATTTCAAGTTGCACTGATGTGTTCATCTACACTGTAAACTACGATACAACGACATTTCACTGCCTAAGGCATTTGACAGGTCAGATAACCCAAATTAATTTTAAGATAACAGTATACCTCTGATAACTGCAACCACATTTTTTATTTCTCTATAATAAACTTCTAAGGAGGTAAAAGACCCCTGACTGACATAGGCCTAGAAATCAAGCACTGGCCATGTGAATGTCCTTAATGTTAAATGAAAAAGATGGATTAGTGAAGATGCCTCAGCCTTCAGACAGAGTGGGACTTCAATTAAAGGAAGGACTTGAACTCTCCCCTACTGGTTTTCCACACTCTAACTTAAGCAGAACAATAACAGTCCTTGCAGGACCCAATTCCATCTTTGGTCAATGGAGACAATCTTTAGCTCTTCAGAGGCATTTAACCTTAGAATAATGTAAGCAGCTCCCGTAACTTTTTAGGTGGATTGAACTGTAGTGCCCACCTTCCCATACAAAGATTTGGCAAGAGGAATGAAAACAAGTATCAGGATGCTGAAAACAAGGACTGTTGTATGAACAATCATGGCTGTCCAAAGAAAAAGTAAATATGGACAGGTATCTTCTGGGAAAGATAACCTTTCTTTTCCCAGAACACTTTCAAAATAGAAAGCCACTACCACCAAAAAAACAAAACCAAACAAAACCCCACAAAACCAAACAAAAACCCAAAACCCAATCCTCTTACTGCAGAAAAACTTACCCACACAGAAGTGTTCTTACCCCACAAATCAAAGTGTTCTTCAGTTTAGCTTTTTTTTCCAAAGCAAATTAAGGGGAAAAAAAGCAGCCCTAGACAACCAGTTGCCTTTTTTGACACTAAAGCAACTATTTTACAGCCGTAAAAAAAAATATTTAACTATACATTCTTTTCTATTTCAGCAGCACTGAGTGCCTAATTTAAGAATGAAAGGTCATTCCTTTGTTTTACAGAAATGAAAATCTCCAACTCTTCCTAAAAACGATTTCATTTTTACCATAGGACAACACATACCAAATCCCGATGCTCCAAGCTGACATTATAATTGAGTAGCTCTGCTACAATAGCTGCATGTCCTTCTTTAGCTGCTGAAATAAGAGCTGTCCAGTTATCCTAGAGAAAAACAAAAAACAATCAACCTTGGTTTTCAATGTTTAACCCACAACAAGAAATACACAAGACCTTAAAAGAGCTGCCTTCTAAAAGAAAAAAAAAAAAAAAAAAAAAATCACTAAAACTCACAGAGTTCCAGTTCCACACATGGAAATACAGAACAACTACTCCAAATCTCTCTCCCAGTTTTCTGCTCTCCTACCCAATATCCATCCCTTTTCACTCCTAAGTTCACTGCATGTTTTCGTTATAATTTTGTGGAGGAAGCAACACCTACGAAGGATTAGAGAATGAGGTCAAGACCTTGAAAACTGCTGAGAGGGGCCGAGATGGTAACCAAGACCACCAAGAACAGCAGTGGTCTGTCTCCACATGCAGTGGGTGACAGCACCCAGGGCACTAAGGTGAGGGGGGATCTGATCTATGATCACTTCTGGGGAAACATTTCTTCTCGCATTACACTTATCTTCCACCTACGGCTCCAACCACATCCAGACATGGACTACTGTTTTATATGCCATACACTTATAATTATAGCAATAGTTTATAAGGTAGCTGTTCTTCCTAGAAGTATAGGAACTGTGACATTTATAGCAACTGTAATAAAATGCCTCCAAAAGTAGAGACCGGTTTGCTTGGTTGATTTTTGTTGTTTCTTTTTTCTTTTTCTTTAAGTGACAGATTTCATACCAGATCTTTCCTGGATGGTCACACTGCTACAATTAAACTAAGTGCAGAACAAAAAAACCCACAAGCAATATCATTTTCATGTTTGTCATTTTTTCATTGGAATATAGAGACTTTCCAAACCTTTCCAACTTCTTTGTCCTATTGATCCTTTTTGGGCATCTTTCATGTAGAGTCAACCTCTTTCTCAAAGACATGAAGACAATTCATAAATTTTAAATCCTTCTCTGCCACTGTTCTGGTTTCTACCTGAAATAATCCTTTAACCTAAATTCTTCCTCAGTATTTACTGAAAAAAAACCCATCAAAACCAAGAAAAAAATCTAAACAAACAAAAAAAAAACAAACAAACCCCAAACCCACTGACATACCTCAATATCGCTGAGATGAGCAAAATCACTTGGACTTCATCTTTGATGCGTATTTCTCTATTCTATCTAAACTATTACATTATATTACTAAATTCCCAGAAGAAACAGCAGCATCATTCAGCAGAGATCCTCAGACATTTAAAACACCTTGAATATCTCTACTCTTTATGAGGACCCAGAGGAATAAAAAAGTCAAGCAATTTTGGATCAAATTTCTCTACATGTCAATTTTCCACCTGTTATTTTATCTCCTGCCCTCAACTCTAACCTAAATTCCCTTTCTTTGCCTGTCTCTCAAAATTTCTTGTTCCTCCACTGTTACATTCCACCACATAAAGCACTAATACTTACTGCATCTTCCAAGTTGCAATTAGCTCCCTTCTTGAGAAGCTCCTGGACAATTTCTAGATTGCCTTGCTCAGCAGCCAACATGAGTGGAGTCTGGCCATTCTGGAATCAAAATGACAGAAGACATGATGCATTGGGAATTAATGCAAATGACACACATACACACACAATAAAAAAAATGCCAGAAGCTACAGAGGAACACTGTTTCCAGTTTTTAATGCCAATGAGAAGTAGTGAGAATGACTGGTTTTCAAACCATGCAGTAAACTCACAAGAAAAATGGAAGGCATGGTATTAAACCCTGTTCCATAGGCGACTTAAAAAAAAAAACACCAACCACAAAAATCTCAAAGCCCCAAAAACCAACCAAACAAAAAAGACACAAACAAAACCAACTGCCCCCCACATATTTCAGACATTAAAAATGCTACGAAAGGAAAAAGTTACATTACTGAACATCTGACTTTTCCAACTATTTGCTCACCAAAGACATCTCTAATACTGCCTGTTACATCTTTACAACTTGAAGTAATTCAGTCACATTGTTAAGAAATTAATACGTAAATCCACTGTAGAAACCACTGTGTCCATTAAAACACGCACACTGATTTAGAGGAACAGTTGGTGAAGCCTTGGAAAAAGTAGCCAAGTTATACACCTCACTTATGTCTGACACTAAACAAAATACAGCCATCATTCCTGTCCTGTGTAGCTCCATTTCTTAACAGAGAGTCTCATGTCAGAGAAGATGAAAGATAGAAAATCCTGTTTATTTGCCTTCAGAAGCATTTTAAAAGTCAGTTACAATCTGTCATCCTTCCATCAGCCTACTTCTGTCAGCAGACTTCTGAGATACTTTTCATCATGCAGAGCAATTGTAAACCTTGCTAAATTTTACAGTAAATCTGTTAATTTCAGCAAGTTTAATAAATGAAGATAATTTTTCCTCACCTCTCTTATGTTTTTTCTCTCTGCCATACAGAAAACTCAAATTATCTAGTCTTTAAATAATGTAAAAGCTATGTGTTAGGAGCTATATACCAGCAATTTTCCTGAAAAGAATAAAAATCAGCACAAAAGCAGAATATAGTAATATCACTAATCTTCATTATTGAAACAGTTAACAGTAAAATTAATAAAGATATTTGATAACCAATTCTATCTTTACACACACAAAATCACAGAAATATATGGCATCTAAGGCACTGTTTATGACATATCTAGCAAGGATTTAGACACTCTCTCCCACAACATCCACTAAGAGTAATGAAACACAGACTACATAAATGGGCATTGAGGTGGACTCAAACTGGCTGAACTGCTGGGCTCCAAGCACTGGGATCAGCAGTACAAAGTCCAGCCATAGGTCAGTCACTAGTGCACAGGATCAATACTGGGATCCTGTTTAACCCCTTTGATAAGGATCTGGGCAATGGGACAGAGTCCACCTGCAGCACCTTCACAGCCTATACAAAGTTGGGAGTGGTGGGTGAAGCACCACATGGTTGTGCTGCCACCCAGAAGGACCTTGACACGCTGGGCAGACGGGAACCTTATTGTACAGAGTATAGGTGTCAGGTTCTCATATCCACAGGGGAATATATAGGTTTTGATATCCAGAGGGAACTGCCTGGGACTGCTCTGTGTCAGACTGCCAATTCCACCTGGCTCCGACCAACTCACCTCAGGACACAGGACTAGATAACCTCTGAGATCTCTTCCATGCAGTGCTTTAGCAATACACACAAAAATCACTATTTTAGCATGACCATTCTTTTCACCTCCTTCTGAACAGTTACTGTTGTTATCACTGATTGCCATGGGCAGATAAAACAAAAGGTTAATACAAACTGAACAAAAGTATGTCTGGGCAAGAGGAGGCTGTGGATGGGAAAATTATTCTCCAAGAAGTGTCACACAACTGCAAAATGGCTTTGGTTTTCTCACAGATGTAAAACTTTTCTATAGGGGTACTGAAAACATCCTTCCCTTTTAGTTAGAAGGCCCTCAAATAAAGGTACAATGTTTTAACAACCATCAGGAAGATTTTATCAACACAGAAACAAAAAATAATTACCACACCTGTGACATCTAACTTAATTCCCAGAAGTTGTCCAAGGGTCTAGACACTCCACAACAACTAAACACCTATATTTCACATAAGCACATCAAGTCCTGTCTATTTGTACATCACAGCTCAGTCTAAGTTGGAATAACCAAAATACAAAGGAGCACACCTGTATCTTTCTAGGGAAATCAATTAGTGGTGTTACCTTACAAGATTATTGCTCTCTCACAGTTTGTGAGAAAACAGAAGATTCAGAATTGAACATGTAGAAGGTACTTCAGTATCAAGAGCGAAAGAAAGGCACATCAAAGGAAAGTGTAGGCTGTTAGGATCAAAGTGTATCACACCAGGCAGGCATCTATCATTAGCTGTTAAGTAATCCACATATCTGGCATGAGAGGGAAGAAACCACACAAGGGAGAAGGATGTGCAGGGAAAAGGCAGAGAGACTGAGACTTGTTCCATTTAACTGAAACTGCTGGTGTTAATGAAAAAAACTCATTCATACACAAACTGACTGGGACATCCCAGCTTTCTGGCAACTGACCACAGTCAAAATATAAGGGGTTGGCAACAATGTGGGTGATTCTACCATTGGATAAGTCACTGCAGCCTGGGAGGTCCTGGCACCAGCAAACCTTGGCTCACCAGCCATCTTTTTGGACCTCCAGTGGCATTCCCATTTTGTTGTTTCTTTTTATTCAAGAAGAAAAGATGTCTTGGCAGATCTAAAACTGGAATTGCACTCACAGCCACTGAATTCCAAGGGAGGGCTAGCAGTTCAACAAAACCCCTGTCACTGATACATATGAACAGCCTCCTCCAATGGGTTTAAAACTGAAGCAAACCACACAAGCCTGTCTGCAGAAATTACCTTCTCCAATGCAGTATTATCAGAAGAGTGAAAATATTAGGTATCAGGGAAATGATCTCTGCAAAAAAGGCAGTTATTGAAACCCAAGATACATTTAGTCCCACCAAGAAAAAAAAAAATTAGAAAATAAGGTGAAGGCAGTGACACCTGATAAAATCAACACACTCTGTCTGATTTCGGCCATGTCGTTGAAAAGAATTACCAGCAGAGGGAACAGACTTCTCAGATACGGTGCTTGCCAGGTGGTGAGGTTCATGTGTATGCTCTGAAACTTAAAAATTCTCACATCTCAAATACCTCAGCATATGTGCATCCACAGCATGAAATGAATGTGCCAATTATGAAAGGAAACTGTCTTAATTGAAACCAGATCTAATAACTACAGTAAGGCTAAATTCTGTACATTTTTCACATTGGCATGATGCCTTTTGGGTTTGAGTAATATATGCCATTTGACTTCTTTAAAAAAAAAAAAATTCTTTCCATCTTATGCAGATTTAAGAAAATAACGCAACAAACCATGCATTTTACAAGACTTATTAAAAAACCCTGGAAAGCCAGTCCTCCGTACATTACTAGGTGAGTAAAAAAAATGTCTGGCCTGTCAGACCCAGTGGGTAATGGCCAACTGAACCCAGTAACTGGGGCGGTGTTGAGAGGGCTTGATTCAGGGCTAACACTGTAGCATTTTCTTCAACCCCCAGCACCATGAAACAGAAAACAAGTTTAGGGACTGTCCCAAGCTGTGGAGAACAGCTGATATGCCAGAGGGTGGGGATGCAGCTCAGAGGAAACTCAACCATCTGGAAAAAAAGGGCTGATGACCTCCTTGCAGTGCAACAAAGGCAAATTCAGAGACTGGAACAGACTGACCCCATGGCACAGCACTGGCTGGGGACTGCATGCCCTGGGGAGCTGCACTGCAGAACCAGGCATGGGGTCCTGATGGACAAGAGGGCCAGGAATCCGCTCTGTGCCCCAGCAGAAACACAGGCAAATCAAACACTGGGCTGCATTACCAAAGGCACAGCTAGCCCTCTACTCAACACCAGTGAGGCTGAACCCAGAACACAGGGCTCTCTCCCAACAGAGAGAGAGTCCCAGCAACAAAGAGATCAACAAACTGCCAAGTTCAGCAATGCAGTCACACAGTTATGAGACTGGAGCACAAGACATGCAAGTGGGAACTGAGAGCTGGATTTGTTCAGTCTGGAAAACAGAAGAGTAAGGAGGCATCAACATCAGTCTTACATTAGCTAGACAGTAAGGGGAATCCTTGAAAACAAAGGCAGGTTCTCCTCAGAGACACACAACAAGGAGAAATGAAGTAACAGTCACAAGATGCAGCAAAGGATATTCAATAAAACATAAGGAAAATGTTTTTAAACAGAGTGGTGAGGCACTGGAGCATTGATAGAGATGCTGCAAGTTCATCCTTTTGGAATTTTTCAAATTTTGCTTGTAAAGTCCCTGAGGAACCCAGCCCAACGTAACAATGAAGTTAGTCCTGGAATTAAGAAACTGAGTCCAAGTACCTCCAAGGATCACTTTTATCCTGAATTTTTCTATTAATCCAATTCTCTGAATACCTTACATAAGTCAACTATGTTCCAATTCTACAATACTATTTAGGAAATCAGAACTAAAATAAAAATTGATAATACAGGCTATACATCCAGACAAAAGTCCATATGCTTATAAACCAGAAATTCGACTACAGAAGATGAACTAATACACAGAAGACTTAACAGCACATCAAGATAACAGATTCTGAATAATCCACATATAAACTATTGTGTATCAAGACTTCCCATGTACTCCTGCTAAAGTCATTTAATCCTCCTGGTTACCTCTAGACTTACTTTTTGGATACACATTTTTTCATCTAGATGAGCACCTGCTCAGAGTAAGCTGCAATATATGCTCCTATTTGGATTGTATAGCAAAGTATCTCTTGCCTGAAAATCAGAACGCTGGGGAAGATTTAGCATTATCCCAAATTTCACCCCAAAATGAACAGGGCAAGAACACACATGCAGCTGATCTGTGAACTAAGAAACAATTCCTAGCTGCAGAAATACAGGTATAAACTCAATTCACAAAGTAAGGAGGGAACAGAGTTTTTCAGCTGAGAAGAACACTCTGAAAACAAATACAGTGAAAGAGTCTGAGGTGCTGAGAAAGATTGAACACATAGTGTAAGCAATCACTTACAGAGAGGTAAGCAATGACTTGAAAATAAAACTTAAATTTGTATATTAAATAACCAGTGTATCTCACTGATTAATCATTCTGTAACTAATAAGCTGCAACATAAGAATTGACCTTCTGAAAAATCAACTTACCTCATTTCTCTCATCAACATCTCTGCATTTCTCAAGAAGTGCTTTCAGAGCAGGAACATTTCCTTCTTCTACATAGGTCAACAGACTCTGACTCACCAGACTTGCCATCTTCACAGGGTATTTAAAATGCTTCTATGTAACAGAGATTATCTGTATTTAAAGAAAGGAAGAAAACCAGCAAAGCATAAATAAGGGCTCTGACATTTGACATGAGAAAGCATGAACTGTATATGCCAATGAGTTACTGGCTGGGTACAAATACCTGTCGTTCTCCTCAACAAAACACTGGGGAGACAAGTGCATTAAAATACACTACATTTCTATGAAAAGTCTTAATCTTTCTAGTTCTTATGAAATTACAGAAATTATTCTAACTTTACAGAATCACCGAATGTGCTGAGTTAGAAGGTACCCATAAGGATCACTGAGTCCAACTTATAGTCCTGCCCAGGACCAACCCCAGGAATCACACCACGTGCCCCAGAGCATTGTCCAAATGCCTCCTGAACTCTGCCTGGGCAGCCTGTTCCAGCACTCAACCACCCTCAGGGTGAAGAACCTTCTTCTAATATTCAATCTAAACCTCCCCTGACACAACTTCTATGTATTGTCTGAGAAAATATTTTGAATGGAATGCATAGTAGTCTTTCATTTGCATAAATGTTTCTGCCTTATATAGCATTATACAGAATTATAGGAATACCTGTATATGTACTTTATATATACTAGTTATTTACAATATAATCCTTATCCTTTATGTACATAAGCAGAATAATGAGACTAATCAGCATTATGTAATACAGTGATTCTATCTAAATTGTAGCCATATGGAACTCTGAGAAACACCATTTACTGAATCAGTTATCATCAACTTTATCCAGACATGCCTGCATGTGATGGCATGTTGTTAACTTGCTAGTCAAACTTAACATGGCTTCTGTTGACTGATTATGTTTTTAACCTCTAATATGCAAGACAGGAAAGGTTTTTCTTGGTTATGGGAGACCATTTAGAACCATTTCAGACTTTCTAAAAAGCTGTGTGCTAGCAAGTTCAGAGCACCAGTAGTTATTACTGTGCCAAATTTATACACATATGGCTACAGAAGCTGAATCATGCACTTCACCTAAATTAAATTTCACTGGATGCAGAACAGGCTGTAGGGCTAAGCACAAGACTCCATCACTCCCCCACACCTTTCTCCTCACCAGCGGCTGACATGATCGCTCTCTCTGGCTTTTCCTTCTATGATAACAGTGTAACAGCAGAGGAAAAACACTTCAGTGTTAGCTAAAGCCTAATGCTTCGGCTATTCTCTACCAGGCAGAACCCAAAGACTAGTGGCTTTCCCAGGCAAATGCTCTTATTCTCACAACAAAGCAGCCAAGGAATTTTTCTGCACTTCCAACTGAAGTGAAACAAAACGAGATGCAAGGTAGCCAGCAGAAACTTCACCATGCTTAGCACAGAGAAGTAAATTCAGATTTAGAGATTTAAATCAAATAATCTAACTTCACTTTAAATAGGTTACACCGTCTGTAACAGTATCACACCATCCTTTCTCCTTTACCAAGAAGGTATGTATGGTCAAACACAGTGTTGTCAGGATATGTTAGATACAACCTGAGCTCACCTACGGCACTGCAGCAACCACATGACCCACATACAGAAATGCCTTGTTTGTACAAGTCCCAGTTAACACCTCAGTTAAGATGACAGCAGCTCTGGGTATGTGTAAATGCAATTCAGGCACACATGAATGTCTAGTGATAAAAGAAACTACAAATTATATGAAACTAAAATTCAGAGCTTATTTAAAAACCACACCTAAAAACAGTAAAAAAAACCCCAAACTATCTAAATCTAGATGTAAAGACCAGCAGCAGTTTTAGTAGGCACTGCCCAAACAGCCAGTCTCTCCTGCAAGAAAGCTATAAATAAACTAAGAACACACAAGGTCTGTCACGTTTACCACACAGTTAAATTACCATCAAAGGGGGGTGAGCAGTACAACACTGGTGTCATACATATACTTGTCTTTTTTTTTTTTAAGTAGGAGGAAGAGCCAATTGAGAGGTTGCAAGCTTAAAACAAAAAAGAACCACTAAAGCACACCAAAAAATGAAAGACTTGAAAAGAAACAGTGCTTTTACTGACTCAGTGTGGGTACACTGGCTCCTACTGCCATTTTGGACACAAAAATACCAGTAAAGTCAGCATCTTGCCTGGCATCCAGCTGCCATCCAGAACAGCCCCCTCCCTTGCAACCCGCAGCAGCATCTTACAGCCCTATGCAGGTATTTCAGATATTCTCAAGCACCTAAAATCACATTAGATAGTCACAAACACCTCTATTTCCCCCATCATTTTCTACATATGACAAAAGAAATTCATGAAATGTGACTTGCCACTAGCTCCACTGCCACCACAGCATTTTCTCATTTTCCTGTGCAGCATCCCAGCTTCTTTTCTGTAACCGTAATACCCATACCAAATACTAAACTGAAAACTGTATTAAAAAAAATCCACAAAACATGACTACAAATGTCTCACCAAATGGATTATACTATGCAGTTGCTATCAAAATGTCATCAATTAATTCTTAGCTAGTGTGAAAACGAAAGAAGTATTCAGTGTTGCTTCTTCCTCAAAGCAAGATTCTCCCCTTGATGTTCCCTGTGGACGTGTTTCCAAAAGGCAAAGGCAGCCCTGCTGCCCTATAGATAAGCATCCTTCTCTAGAAATCCCAGTCAGCAACAGTGCAGTTTCTGCCTTAATGCAGAGCTGAATCCCTAGAGGCAACTTAAACCTCTGATTAACAGCAAAACACCTGATGCCAATAAACACGTCTAGAGATGTGTTTACAAGCTCCATGTTAATCTTACTTTTATAAAATTATAAAAGATTTGTAGGCATTAACCATCTCTGAGAATCTTAATATTCCTTGTCCCCTATGCTTCATTGTCACATAACATCCCCTTCTTAGAATTTATAACAGTCTATTTTATAAACGCAAGAACCACAAAATGAAATAAAAATTTTATATCCTCATGCTTTTATTTGCCCCTTTTCAGGCAAGTGTCTTAGAGCATCCAAAAGATTGACATCACCAGAGAGCTTTAGGAAAGCACTGTTTAGGGACAATAACAACCACCACCCAAAACAAAAAATTCCCTACCACTCCAGAAACAAAGAGAAGTGAAAAAAAGGTGGTGTTAAGATTTCTGGAAACTTTGCTCTATTTCTTCCCCCCGAGAATGAAGCACATCCCTGAAATTAGGCTGAAATCTGGTCATGATACTTTCATTCATGACAGTAAATTGAGCACAGCCACAGTCCACCTTTTTAGTAAATAAAATCTGTTATTATATTATGAAAATTAAGTACTGTACTCAGTCTGTACGTATGCTGGTCACTAAGGTGTGATTTCTGCCAATGCTTCAGATTTCTTTTAAACTATCATAAAGATTTTGAAACAAGACTGTGAGGTACAGTGTCTAGCTAGAAAAGTAACTCTATTGTGACCCCTTCCATGAAAAAAACTCCTGAAATATGTATTCATACAGTTTTCAAACAACCCTAGGGAAAAGAGAAAAGAAAAAACAAAAAACCCTCAAGGCTTATCTTTGACCAAAATAAAGGATGAGAACTTAATGCTTGCCAAATTTTGTAAATACAGTGCAAAACCAGTACTATTCAAGAGCATCCTATATATAAACAATCCTTAATTGCTCAATTTACACATTTACATGGGGTTTTGACACAGAGGAAGTATTTTCACAATCTATTCCAAAAACTTAAAACCAGGAGCCCATTTGGAAATCAATCCCCTTTCCAATAGGAATTACTGTTATTTTTCTCTCCCACCAAAGTAAGGTGATTCTCAGTCCACAAACCAGCTTTTCATTCACAATGCAAAGTTCTAAGTTTGGAAATCTCAGTGTCCTTGGGCAGCAAATCCTGGTATTTTATAAAACTAAGAACACACCAAGAACTATGAAAAGATATAAAGAGCACAAATGGTCAGGTGAATGCAATGTTTGCAGAGAGATTAACCTGTTTTTGTAAGGCTCTTGCATCCTGGGCTGAAGCGGACATACCTTAGCACTGTTTTGGAAAGACTGCAAAAACCTGTTAATTTACAAAAATTTAGTTTCTCTTCACAGCACCAACACTGACTTGCAGAGGTCCTGATAATTCCAATCTGCAGATATTTTATGTACTCTCAGAATCTTGTATCAGTACTACATAAAAAATATTATTACACACTACATTTTCCAACTATCAATCTTTTCCATAGCTCTTCCCTATGATTTTTTTTAATTGTATGAGCAGTGCTCTTTTATGAACAGATACCAAGAGTGGTCAACAAATACTGGCATTACTGAGAAGATTTTCTTCTCTTGTTTTGTTTTCAATAGGTAAAGATAGTAATCACTTACGTAAGATTCATACTTTTCATCATACAATGAAAAAGACTGTCACCATCTTTTTAATGCTTCCTTCTATTTCCAGACAAAAGTCACCTTCCCAACATGCAACACTGGCAGATTTTCCAGCTAACTGTAAAAGGGAATAATTACTGTGCTGCTGGAATCCGAGCACGTACAAATCAAATGCGTAAACACACAGTATTTCACCCTTTAAGAACTGGAAATGACACTTTCACAAATGAGATTTAAAAAATGTCAAACACGGAAGAATTGTATATATAAAATTTATTATAAAAGATTGACATAAGTCAGTTTCATATTCTCACACATTTTTATGCATTATGATGGCATAAAGAAATTAAAAGCATGCTGAAACATCACCTTTACTCAGGCTGCAGAGAGTCCTGCTAACACAAGCATTACCCATCCCTTATGACACCTTATTGTAATCCCTTCCTAAACAGACATACTTCCTAAACACTAAGAGATCACAAGTCAGGCATCCCTTGAAGTGGTCAATAATTTAAAATATTTTTTCCATGGAGACTGAGTCAACCAGGATTCTGTTTACAGAACAAATCTTCAGAACAGCTGAAATGAGTCTCTAAAAATATTAATTTCTGGTATTTAGAGTTGGAGAGAAATAACAAATCTGAGTTTCCATAAGTAGTCTACACCCACACCTCTTCTCCGGTGTCTGAAGTTCCAGTGTGACTAATGACTTTATGCTGCTTTTCAGTTTTTTTCATATTTATCTGGGAACATTCACTCTACTTCTCTTAGCCACATTCCCATTATCCAGATGAGAAAAATTTTAATAGATTGCCTTATTTTTTCTTACTTTATATCAAAGAACAAAATAGCGTAACTCAAAAATTCTAAAAGACACAAAAAGTGAACTACAGTTAGACACAGACATTCTTATTTTGATAACCCAAAACCAATACAGCTAAAAAAAATTCACACAAAAGGAGGTCTCTATGGTTGTAACCATTACTACTGTATACAATAAGAAATACAGGAAACTGGAGATAAAGAAGCCCTTCTTTTCTATCTTATGCACTCAAGGCAATGGCCATTTCCAAATATTGAAGTGATGGAATTTTTTTCCCCATAAAACAATGGAGACTGGGGATTACATACAAAAGACTGGAAGTATATAAATACATATTTAAAATAAAGTGCTATTGTCAGCTGATAGCAACTATCAGATATTCTATGGTCTACCCTTGTTAAAAAATCAGTTAAAGTGTTTGTGAAGCATCTGATAACAGAATATATACTTTACTAGAGAAATTAGTTTGAGATAAAATATAAGTATGGTCACTGAACATTAATGTATTCCTAAGAAAATCTGAATTCTAAAATTCAGTTCCTGTATTTGCAAAATGCAAAATGCTCAGTCCTACAAATCATTACTTCAGATTTTAAATACATCACATAAAAGGAAGCTAACAGAAACAGGTACCAATATTAAGGGGTTTTCTTAATTATACCAATCAACACAAATCAATTGTCAAAACCTGCATAAAGCACACACACACACAAGAAAGTCTGCAATGTCGCCTTACACACATGATCAACACGTTTCTCTGTACCATAAAACCGAGGGTTTGTGAGCCACAGACACAAGTTATATGGCAAAAACGTAACTTTTAGAATATTTCCTCTTAAGGAAAAAGTTGGTCATATGATGTAGATCCTTAAACTAACACATGGCATTTCATAAGCTGTGGTCGCACAGGATTTCAAGATCTGAATTTCTTAATAAATTTATTTTAAATAAACAACGTTGCAGAACAAAGAGTAGATGCCTATCCAATAGACAAAGAGGTAGGTTTTCTTACACTTTCTGATCTCAGAAAAAAACCTCCTTTTTGTCTTTCCATTTCTTTATTATTTGATGGGGGGGAAGGGGTGTCACATAATTAATCCCATGAGTCAAACACTTCTCCAGCAAAATACATATTATTCTGCCACCATCAATCCTTTAGCAAAAGTTATAGGGAGGAAATCACTTTTCCAACCAATTTTTAAGCATATATGAGAAGTGGCAAAGTCCTATTATGTTTAAGAGATTTTGCTACTCCTTCAGTGTCGTCCTGCGGCACTGGGCACAAACTGAAGCACAGCATCAATGACAGGATCAATTAAGTTGGGAAAGACTTGAGATCAAGTTTAACCTATGACTGAACACCACCACATCAGCTAGACCATGGCACTAAGTGCAAAATCCAGCCTTTCATTAAACACCTCCAGGGACAATGACTCGACCACCTGCCTGGGCAGCGTCTAATCACCCTTTCTGTGAAGAAAGTCCTCCTAATGTCCAGCTGAAACTTTCCCTGGCACAGCTTGAGGGTATGTCCTCTTGTCCTATCCCTTGTTGTCTGGGAGAAGAGGCCGATCCCCTCCTTTTGGGTAACTGTAGAGAGCAATAAGGTCACCCCTGAGCCTCCTTTTCTTCAGGCTGAACAACCCCAGAACTCCCTCGGCTGCTCCTCACAGGAATTCTGCTCCAGAGCCTTCCCCAGCCTCGCTGCCCTTGTCTGGACTCAAAGGAGTCTCTGTCTGAGCCTCAGGAAACACTCTGTCCCTGTGANGACCTGAGGCACTGGGCACAAACTGAAGCACAGCATCAATGACAGGATCAATTAAGTTGGGAAAGACCTGAGATCAAGTTTAACCTATGACTGAACACCACCACATCAGCTAGACCATGGCACTAAGTGCAAAATCCAGCCTTTCATTAAACACCTCCAGGGACAATGACTCGACCACCTGCCTGGGCAGCGTCTAATCACCCTTTCTGTGAAGAAAGTCCTCCTAATGTCCAGCTGAAACTTTCCCTGGCACAGCTTGAGGGTATGTCCTCTTGTCCTATCCCTTGTTGTCTGGGAGAAGAGGCCGATCCCCTCCTTTTGGGTAACTGTAGAGAGCAATAAGGTCACCCCTGAGCCTCCTTTTCTTCAGGCTGAACAACCCCAGAACTCCCTCGGCTGCTCCTCACAGGAATTCTGCTCCAGAGCCTTCCCCAGCCTCGCTGCCCTTGTCTGGACTCAAAGGAGTCTCTGTCTGAGCCTCAGGAAACACTCTGTCCCTGTGAGGGTGGCCAGCACTGGCACGGGCTGCCCAGGGCTGTGCAGAGTCCGTCCTGGGGACACACGGAAGCCCTCTGGGCACAGTCCTGGGTGACCCGCTCTCGCTGCCCCTGCTTGAGGAGAGCGCTTAGACCAGAGGAGTCCCTCCCAACCTCAGCCACTCTGTCCTTCTTCACCTTGGAACTCAGCAGGCAGAGACTCTCCTGGCGGGCCGAACCCTTACCTGCTTTCCCGAGCCGGCAGCAGGAGGGGAGCCCCGCACGAGAGGAACGCTCCGCTCACCGCCGGGGCGGGGCTGACAGCGGCCCCGGCCGGGCCCACACACCGACAGCGACACCGACACCCCGGGCCGGGNGGTCGGGCCGGGCACACCCACAGCGCGGGGCGGGGCAGGGCGGGGCAGGGCGGGCGCTGCTGAACGGGGGGAAAAACACGGACAGAAGGTAAATCTCGCCTCGCTGCTGCCCGCACAAATCGGGGTCGCTACCCGGTGTGCAGCAAGGCAATAATCACCTTGGGTTAGTTATTTATTTATTCATTGCCGAGTGCGCAAGGCCCGCGTGCTCGGGGGGGTCCCACAAACCAAGCGCGGCCCACCGGAGTTTGTGCGCCATTATTGATGATGTTACTAATAAGTTGAACATTAATAATGCTGAAGGAACGGCATGAAGCCGATTCGGGGGAGGTTTAGGTTGGCTATCAGGAGAAGGTTCTTCCCCCAGAGGGTGGCCGGGCACTGAACAGGCTCCCAGGGCCGTGGGCACAGCACCGAGCCTGGCAGAGGGACAGAAGTGTTTGGACACCGCTCTGGCACATGGTGGGGGCTCTTGGGGTGCACCCGACGGTCCTCATGGGTTCCTTCCAACCCGGCATATTCTATGATTCTACAGTTCTATGATTTATACACAGGAACTCAGTGTCAGCAATCTCCCACATGCAGCCCCTCGGATAGGGTTGGTTTGTAATTTCCATACAGGTTACATATCCCAGCTAACCTCTACACATGCTCAGGGGAAGGGTCTTCACCTGGGCAGGAGTGATTTTTAGTACTATAATGAAGACAGTCCAACTGTAGGATACATGGACCTCGAGTCTTCTGCCAAGCTGGCAGTATATACATAGACGTCCATCAAAATCTTGATTTACTACATCCCCAGAGCCTGTAAGCTCCAGGATGTCCTTGAGTAAGGGATGCTAACTACCACCTGCTCTACTGACATACATCATCTTGATTTACGTCATCCTGAGCTTGTTGGGTGACCTTGACGAAGGGATGCTGGCTGCTAGCTGTTCCACTGAGTAAGTCTCCTTTCTTGCTGATTAGGTCTGGAAGTCTACAAAGTTCAAACATCAAAAGTACGTCCTGACTTAAGATAATTTTGACATATTTCCCCTTCTTCAATAACACCACCTACCTTGAGATCCACCAGCTTCTCCCAGACTCCTCCACAGCCCAGGAGGGTGACCGAGCATCTTCATGGGTACTTTGGTAATCCCCCTCACAGCCCAGGCTGAGGTGCACGTGGCTGCAGCCACCTGGTGCCATTCCCAACATGTCCTACGGATCTTCCATCGGTGCTTTCAGTGATGTCAAAATGCATCCAGTGACCATAAAATGTCACTTCCATCTTCAGCATAGTTCAAATCCGTGATAACAGATGGATCTAATTCATTGGACAACTGGATGAGAGATGATTTCTAATAACCATTTCTAATGATCTCCCCAGGAGATCACGGCACCTAGCTGAAACCCGGGATGGCAACAAACCAGCCAGGGAAAGGAGCAGAGCCCCCATTTCTAAGGTTGCTGAGTCCCAAGGGTCAAAGCATTGATATAAATCTTTACAACACTGAGATCTTCTATCTCCATAAAGAGCTATGACTGTCTGCTTCTTAAAGAAACATCCAGCAGGGCTTCCTGTATAACTGCCTATGTTAGGCTCTTAAGATTTATAGATTTTGAAACATTTTCAAAATATTACTCTTTTTTTCAGACTTTATATGAAAATGTATATTGTCTCACTTCATGATCTCATCAGCCAAATCCTTATTCCAGCATCATAGTCTTTCCACCCATCAGGGGTTAGCTGTATTTTCACCCTGCAGTTACAAAGTTACCAGACAGAAACAGTAACTCTTTCCCTCCTGCACAAAAAGAAACTGTACAAACACAGGGAATGTGGAAGCAGAGAAAGTACAGTTTTCTGTATGGTTCTTCAATTTAATCCACTTGTGCTACAGAGGGATCCAGCTCCTGACATCCTTGTGCTCTTCTACTTGTACCCTATACTTAGAGGAACAACGCATTTTCACCAGTGATTAATTCACATGGGCAGTGAAACATGTTTTCACTGAAGTTTATTTAGTTTGGAAAGATAATGTGTAGCCCACACAGAGAAATAACTCTTTTGACATTATACATGACCTAGGAAGAGTTGTAAGATGTACTGCCAAACTCTGCTGAGGGTACAGGTCTCCAACTCTGATCTAGAAAGTAGGCTGAACACATCTCCCCCTAGAACTACTTCTGTATTCCATCCTGCATGTTATCAGGAAGTTATTCAGATGGAATTAAGTTAATTATAGGCACAGGAAAATATCTGCTGGCTCCAGGAGGTTCTCAATCATGAATCTTTCTGTGCAGTATCTTAAAAGAACAGTTAAAAATTTCCATCTCCAGCAAGTCTTGGCATCCTGAAGTAGTAGCAAAAAGCTGTGTTTTATCTTTATCTGTTAAAATTAATTTTTCACTAAATGCAGTAATGGTTAGTTCATGAAGACACTATTCCTGACTGACTTTGCTGTGAATGTTTATTTGAGAAGGCAATTTCCATTGCAGTCTAACTTCTGGTTAAAATGACACAAATCACCAGAGCTTCTAAAATTACATCTGTAGTCCTTTGTGTTGAAATGGTAAGTATTCTTATTTCCCGTGATACAGCTTGCCCATGAATTCTGAACACACAAGGCTTAAAAATACCGTTGTTTCAGTAGCACCTTTCAAGAGAACAACACACACATTCCACTATTCCTATAGGATGGGACCCCTTACAGAAACAGATCTGTGTAAAGATGTCTTCTAAAAGTTACACTGGCTTTACAATGTTTGTACTGAAGCAGAATTAATAACAGATCAAGGAAAGGGAGAAATTTATTTGGTATGAGAAAGGAAGTGATGGAAACAGCCCCTGTTTAATAGTGACACATAATATCCATTCTTTCCTCTAACACTCTCAGTGCACATGGCAAAAACCTGAAGGTCAAGGAGTCTCAGACAGCTTTAACATCCTGTCACCAGCCAACATAAACTGCCTTAGCAGAGCCCTGGTAGCCAAGTTTAAAATGAAAAAATGCATGTATGGTACCCATTTAGCTCTGCTTCTTTGGAACCATCAATTAAAGTAGTGGCTTGTTCAAAATACTGAATTTGATTTCTCAATTATGAGGTTTCCATTTCTCAAGCTAAAAATATATACCAGTTGTCATATTTGGAACTAGTGCTCACTGGGCAGCAATATACTTTGAGATGGAGAGCTGAAAGTTGCTTAAGTACCTTTCCCAAGTAACAAGAGGCTAAACTTGAAATTCTGTTTATCAGCTCTACTGGAAAATAATTACATACATATACCTGTATATAAGTTCTAAAAAATAAATTAAATACAAGTAATTTTGAAGTAGAACATTGTTTACACTGTTATTCCAACTAACAGTGTAAATGCATGTGCTGTATGTTTAGTAATCTAAAAGGAGAAACTGCATTAAAATAATTTTGTTCTTTAGTACTCATTAAAGACAGACACCAAAGAATTTAGAAAAACAAGTTTGCTTTTTTTTTTAAACTACAGTTTAATCAGATTTAAAGACACAAATTAGAAAAAAACATTTATAGGCAAGTTAAAAACACCTTTAAAACATAACAGCATGCTGCTTCTTGCAGCACTGCTGAGACAAATTAGAAATAAGTAATTATTAAAATATCACAATCACAGTGTAACTAACAGTGGTATTTTAATTTTACCATACACCAACACTTACTTTATGGATCTGTTGAAAAATAACACTTTTTAAAAAATATATATTTTGGAATAATAAAAATGAAATTCACTGACAATGTATTATAATCTGAACCAGGAAAGGCAAATTTAGGAATACTGTAGCTATCCACTTTTAGGGTTGTTCTCTCACCTTAACAGACGGGTGGTTGGAGGCATAACTACTTCTGCATTGAGGTAAAACTATTCCCTTGAATGTGTAACCAAGGCAGGACAAAGTTCCATATTTTAAATTCTTAAATTGAATAACTTATTACAACATCTTTGAATAATGTTATATTTACCCATCTTACACTATTTTTCATCCAATACTTTTTGAATGTTCTCTTCTAACTGATCTAGAACACATCTGAGGTCCGGGATTTAAGAATAACTACCTAGTTACTATTGTAGCATTTTGACACCTTTATCACAGTAAGACACATCAGCAGATTCTTCATAGAAATAGTCAACACCACTGGACAAAAGAAGGTACAAAGAAAAGATGCAAAGAGAACTGATAAACACATAGAAAGGCAAAAGATGCATAGGCAAATACTCCTTAACTTATTGTGACAATTGTTGCACCATTAATACACAGTGTTGCACTATTCTGATTACCAATCTCTAGGCACCCTGTTTCTGTTTTTTGTTTCAGATTATACTGTCCCAGTCTTGAAGCCTAATCTGATTAGAGCATGGACCACAGCTATCTATTCATATGACATACTGTAGTGAAACCTAAAGAAAATTCAGCTTGGGGTACTTCTTCCTTAGAGAATGAAAGGAAGGCAGAAGATTGTGCAGAGGTCTTTTTTGCCAGGAGGTTTGTTTGGAAAAAGGTGCTAGATTGAGTCACTAGTAACACAAAAAATTTCCTCTGCAAGTGGCCCTACCTCAGATCTCAGTCTGAAATCAAATCTTCTATTCATAGCCTGCAGCAGAATATCCTCTAAGAGTTGGTTTTGCAACAGAATGAAAGAAGCCTTTTACATGCCACTTAAAGTGTAACCAACAGATTCTATTTTCACTTCAGGAGTCAGGAAGCTTAGTGCTCTGAGAACAGAGCCCACAGCCTTCTGATGTAAGGTACACCCGGAGGGCTCAGCACCGGCCTCATCTCAATATTGATATAGCTTATTTTAAGTGTATTTATGCACACTATATGGAACTACAGCCAGTTCAAAGTTTACACAACGTTTATATGAATATGTACATGGGTTTAGAGAATCTAAAACCATCTAAAACCAAAACCAGGTCTAAGTCGCTGGACACACAGCTAATGTGCAGACGATGATGAAGTGGCAAAATTTGCTTTTGCACATTTGTGTGCCTAAACTGAGCAAAATTATGTTTTAAATATTTAATGCAATGAAAATTGATAGAGTTGGTGGTTAGATTTTGTAAAAAAGACCCCTACAAATAGCTCATCTCAAAGCAAGCTTTTAAATTTTGTTTTAATTTAGTTTTGACCGTAATAGGTGAGTGTTGCAATATTTGCATTTGTAAGCTTGCAGGGTGACTTTGTGGATGCCTGGATGTCATGGTGTTTGCAAAATGTCTAGGTTAAGACAGCAAATATGTCAAAAGTCCAGACAGATGTAGCACTGAGTAGCTGCAGAATCAGACACAAGGAAGTAGAACCTCTGTCAAACTCTGCACAAAAGGTGAGCTCCCCAAGGAATTGTGTGGCAAACCTGGCCGCAGATGGGACATGTTCTGACTAGAGACTCCTCCACTGCCAGCTTTTCTGCCATGACTGTGAAAAAGGTGAAGACAACAGTGCAAACTAGGTGAGATCCAGACAGATCTGGTAATCTAATCAGAGTAGGCTCAAGTCACTAAAGTATCTGCTTAGATATTTATTCAGAATAGCATTTAAATACTTTTTAAAGTACTTACTGCCAACTGATTTTTAAACAGGAAAATTTAAAAATACTCCCAAGTGCTGCTTAGAGTATTGTTGGATTTAGATAAATACATAAAGGTTAATTATGTAGTGAAATGCTGTGATGAATCAGCACAGAAACAATGTGTAATTTTTTTATACAGAGTCTGCATCATATTCAAAATCCTTTAATTAATTTCCGTTTGTTTTTCTAACACTGTTCATTTTTCAACACAGATGGCAATATTTCAAAATTTTCATTGAAAATGAAAAATTTTCAAGACTGATTTCAGAAGTCAATGAGAATTACAAAGTGAAAGTCTTAAGGATAAGGGAAGTGAAAACTTAAATTATTGTAACTTGTGCTTTTAAATTTCTTTATCATTCAAGGCCAACTTATAAAGTTGAACATGTGAAAGTTTACATATAAGCAACAGTGACACATTTGCAGGCAAATGTGAAGACACATTTGACCACGTATTTAAACAAATTGTCCAAAATTTGTTTGCAAAGCTTTTGAGAGAAAAATCTAGACACTCTTAAAATTACTTTTGATGTGAATTTGATGGGAGGTGAGACCTCAAACATCTCCTCTGCATCAGAGGACATTTTACCACTAACCAAATCAATGCCATCAAAACAGGCAAAACTACCTAGTGTGCATCCTGTCATACAAGCCTAGCATTTATATTCATATTACTTATTTCCCTGGGGGAAACAGAACAAGTTTCTTCTAAGTGTAAAATTCTTCTAATAAATAATATACTATACTGGTATAACTCATACCATATGTCAGTGTAGAGCAAGGAGTATACAAAGGTCTCTTCATAGTCTTCTCACTAAAGTATGATTTGTTATCAAAAACATATTGAAATGTATACCAATATTTTTACATGTAATACATTTTCAAATGTTACCAATTGTTGAAATCTTGTCTACATGTCAACTTAAGGAATGGCCATGGAAGAATAAGTTTCCTGAATAAGAAGAGCATATCTGTAACTGCAAAGCTAACAAAGCCTTTCTGATTACAATAGTAGTGGGCACCACTGAAAGTATTATTTAAATATGTAATATATATCTCTTTCATTAATACAGACTCATAAAGGTTAAAAAAAGGTTAAGCAGGCAAATAGTTACTATCAGGGTGACTACATTTACTAACTAACATTAACTCATTAAGTGCCTGAATGAACTGTTCACAATAGGCAAATACCTGCAAAGCACCATAAAATTATGAATGATATGTTGTATTTACTTTTCATAGTGTGCTGATCTGCAATACAGAAAACACTTTTACCTTTTGGATACACATTAGTTAATAAGTGAAAGAATACTTAAAACCATGTTTCCTTCATGCCAAAAACAGATATAGGAAATTTACTTTATACAATTTTTTTCAGTAAGAGCAATAGTAAACCACTGCCATCCTTTCAAATTCAGTATTATCAAGTGATGTGTGTAAAACCTAAAAATTATCTAAAGCATCGAGGCTGACTGCTCTTGACTTTTTGACTGAGTGGATAAAAAGGATCCAGTGCGATAGCAAGGCAGAAAACGAGTAAAGCAGCAGGAAAGCAAAACCAACAAAACTAAAACCAGAGCGCTGCCATTAAAACAAAACACCTCTTTCCATCGTCCCCAAGAGAATTCATTTGCATGAAGAGCAGATTTTGGTACAAAATACTTTTATACTCAGCAGTGACATTTAAAGGGTAAGTTTTAGGACATTGCACTTAAATTCTGCACCTAATTAATTAATTGTCATAATTTTCTTGCACTTCAATTATTTAATGGGTTCAAATAATGAAGAAAAAAGTCATGTCCAATTTTGAAACCTGCATCTTGCCACCTGTGCCCAGTGAAAGCATGAAGGTATTTCCTTAGTTGGTTCTGAATGAAACTGCACCTGTGAATTCACTCACACTGAAGTACCAGTCTGCACTACCCTAAATTGCTTATTTTCTGGGAGCATTTGCAACTGTTTTCATAGTTCATTAAGAAGAATTAGTAAGCCTCCATTGCACACATGGGCACACATGCCAAAACAAGAAAACCTTAGAAGAAAAAAAAAACATTCATAGAAAAACGGCACATTGGATATTGTACTGGCATCCAAAAGTATTTGTTTGGGTAGATATAAATACTCCACCAACAAAATGAATCGAAGTAACAAATGCTGAAAGAATCAATCCTCATCTTACTTACCCAACCAAAACCGTGCAATTCTAATTTGTTATCTTATGTAAATGCCACTTCAAGTACAGAAAGCAAAAAAATGTCTTTCCTGATTCTGTATCTAATACGGATGATCAAACACATAAACTAATGTTCCCTTATTGTTAACAAGAAAACCATACTGTGGTTTCAAAGAGGCATACGATAACCACAACCCCATGTAAGGGGAAGTCTACTTGGGCAATCAAAGTAAAGATTTAGAAGTCAGATTATTTTATCTTAAAGATAATGCAGCTGTCACTGAAACAATGAATGCCCCTGCTCATCTAGACAGACTCATCCACTCTCATTTCTTCTTCAGTTGCCCCCTTCTAACTGTGTAGATTAATTAGTGCTAACCTACATATATGGAAAAATATGTTATCCTCCTCCTGGAGTTTTAGGCAAGGAGCCAGACACAGAACTGTGACAGCAAGAAAACAACTCTGACCAAGCTTAGGATCTGGTTCTTTAGAGATTATGCCAGAAGTACTGTGACAATTTTTGGATGATAGTATGTCCAAAGCTGAGGACCATCATTGCACTTCCAGTACTAACAATATTCATCTCACTGGTGCTAGATGTTGGATGAAAAATTTAGGGTTCAAAATATTAGGACAAATTTTTTCTTACTCATTTGCTAGTTATTAATTAACAAGCTGCATTATTTTTCTCTGGTAGTATTTGGTAATGTCTGGTTTAAAATTAAAAATAAACCCCATGTGGATAAACAGATTGTGTTTACTTAAAAAAATTATAAGAAAATACAGAATATAAGCAATGTAGCCCTTTAACAGTAGTACTCTAGCAGTGACCATCATCACAATAAATGGTCTGGAATACATACAACCACTGCATTGTTTCCTTGACACACCTCCATAATTCAGTAAATCAGATATTCTGAAGGATTTCTTTCTTTCATTATGTTACCCACAAATATGACATGAACTTTGCATCTAAAATTTAAAGAAAAAGCTTATTCTCAAATTCATACACTTCTTTGGATAAAGGGCCATCAATTATCAAGCATACAGCAATTGGTTATGACAGTCATTTCAGGTATGACTACCTACATGCTGGAGCTTCAAGGTAATTTTGCTATTTGATACTCAAAGCATCATCAACTAACTGATGCCTGAAAATTCAAAGTAGCTTTAAGTATTAAAAATCACTTTTTGTAAAACAGTTCTATTCTAGAACAAGTATTTCTGGTATTTAAGGGCAAAACTGCACTTTCATTGAAATCCCAGTGCTTGCACATTGTCATCTGTGCCTTATGGCTGCTTTTCCCCCTCTAGCTGCAAAGCCCATTTGGCAGTGTTTAATTGGGTTTAGGTACTTTAAAGTAAAAGAAACCTACATTAGAGCTATCAAGCCCTGGAAAAGGTGAACCTTGAGGTGTTTTTAATCTGTTCAGAAGGGCCATTTTAATCCTTTCAGAGTAATTATACTCTATCAAAGAAACCTAACTGTAATTTGGCATCAGTGTTTACAGTTCTGTAATGTACTGTAATAGTTTGAGATACTTTTAAGAAAACCCTCCAAATACTGAGATGCTTATTGCAATTCCCTTTTAAAGATTCACAAGTCTTCTAGTGACTTTGCATTTCCAAATTTTATCTTCATTAAAGAATAAAGTGTTATATATTTGAAATGCGCTTTCCACATGAAATCAAACTTCAAAATACCCACTTAGAAACAATATTTCAGTAAATAGAGGGTTTAAGGCAAGTCATTCATTTGGAAAAATTATTTTCCTTTTGTTAACCCTAGATTGACACAATTTTATTCCACCCCATCAGTGCCTTGGGATACACAACGTACATTCAGCAAAGGGCACACATATGACCCTATGGACATACGTTGCAAGTCCTGAGTGCCCATTGAAATAATGGTAGTATCTTCATATAAGGCGTGACCCACAGGGACATGGCATGGGAGGGGTTAATTTGTTTTGTTTCCAGTCTTGCTATTGTATGTGATTTTCCTAGGTAATGCATTCTTTTCTTACTAAACATCTTTGCAAACAAATACAAACCCCTTTAAAAGGTGCTAAAAATGGGTTTCTGAAAACATACAAAATATATTCATCATAGTGTTTCCTCAATCACTGTTTTAATGTTTGATATCTGCAGGTTATTTCTTGTTTCTGACTGAAACTATTATTTGTTGTAGAATAACTGTTCTTTTGCAAAAGATTTTCTTCTCCTAGTGTTGTGGACCACACGGGCTGGACGGTTTCATGCTTTTTACTTCCTTTTTGAGTTCTTTTCAATGGAAATACCAACAACACCAGGATGCTGGCAATATGAAGACAGAAATAGCAGGAGCTAAAAAACAAACAGAAATAATAATTCAATAAAACTGACAACTCTTACAGGATACTTAAGGAATAAACTGTCAAAACCTACTTGCATACTTTATACGTAAGATAAGAAGACATTAATACTTCCTTTAAGAAAAGTAAAATAAGGGGGAAATCAGAAATTAAGTCCTCCCTCCCTCACACTATTTAGTGCTACAAGAAGATGTAAAGTGAACAGGAGTTTGCTTTCAATCTTTTTTCACAAGTTACTTCTGGGAAATCAATATCTAGTCTTGTTATAAAATAGATCAAGGGCATATAGTAATCTCAAAGCTACCCTCTGGTCTTGTTCTTGGTTGGATGTTTTTCCCCTACCCCAGGAAAAATAAGTCTACTATAACAGCAAAATGAAAACACTCTATGGTTTTTCACGCACAACATAGACCATGTTCGAGCATTGGAACAGAAATGCAGTTCACTCAGCTAGCAAATTAGTTTTATAATTATCATTAAAATAGCTTCAGAAATCTTGTGCCACTTCTATTTCAAGTTAAAGAAAAGGAAACAGGTAGAATGTGCTTACCTGTAAAAGGTGAAAGAAGGTTTTACAGAGAGCAGTACAAATGGCACGACTGTGTAACTTATTGCTATTTGAGTTGCCATCCACGTGATAATATCGTAACATACTTTAACTGCAGGAGATTCAACAAAATAGTGTCTTATATTGTTTCGTATCTGAAAAAGTAGGTAACAGTAAGTTAGCTTAGTTTAGGAATAAACTTTGAGAGCTCAGAATTTGTTCCACTGACACAAAATTCACAGACTGAATTTAAATACTACGGTTTGGTCCAATATCTTTGAACTATTCAAAATGCCCATCAACTTCAACAGGAATCCCTTCAAATCCCCTGCACTTTATCCAGCATAAGAATTTAAGCATTTATAATTTTAAGCAGAATTTAAGTAAATGAATCCTCCCCTAAATCCAATGCAACTTTGAACTGGTTGTCTGCATGAGACAGGCATTCTATTCTATCAAGTCATTCCATAAATATAAAGGGTTGGAGTAAATGAAAGGCAGAATGCTTCTATACAAGCCTCTATATGGTAAGCCATTTTCATATACTTGTTAATAAGATATATTTTAGAACAAGAAGTATAAATCAGAATATACAAAATATCAGTTCTAATTACATATTTCAGGAGTATTTGTAACAACTACTATCAAGTGAGATTGTTATAAAGTGACTCCATTTTCTACACTGTCGGGTTTTTCGTTTGTAAAATGCTGTTCAAACAACAGAATACCAAACAGACTTTTAAAAAACACAAATCTAAAACCCACAGAGATTTGTGTTCAGTTTTATTTAAGTCTATAATCAAAAGACATCAGTAAATCTTTGCCCCTCATTCCTTTGACCAAACTGTCATCCTTGCTCACACACTTATGTGCTGAGAAGCCAAGAAGGGCTCAATTCAGCCTTTGTGAGCTTGGTATCACAGTTGCCACCTCCCAGCCACCTGCATTGAAACATTCCTCTGTGAAAAGCTGCACACCAAAGTGCTTCTTCAACCTTCAATTTCCTTAGAACTCCTCGTTCCAAAGAACATACCCAAGGCTAGCTCCTGCTGGTTTAATTCTCTGCATTAAAAACCTTTTCTTACCCTTCTTGTTCTTCTTACTCAAATTGCCCTTTACCACATTCCCACTCAGCCTTTGCTTAGTCAAGCTAAAACAAGCAATTCCAGCCACATACCCTTCATCCTGCCTTCTCCCCCCACTTTTCTCCTTGTTCCTGAGTGCTGGAGAACTTAGACAAAGCTTCACAGAATTTCTTGTAAAGAAATCTTGTATTTTAGAACTTGAAGGACAACTTTTAACACAAATCTACAACTGCCCCTAGTAAACACCTGATTATGAAATACGTAATGATTAAAGGAGGTGAAACAAGTTGAATACCTGCTTAGGTGTGCCAGAACAAAGAGTGGATCAGAGCTGCCACACTTTGCAGTTAAAGGCTAGCAGAGTTAAATAATAAATATCTTGATGTACCTGTGATATATCTTAGCAGTTAATATTAAAGCAGTGTTAATACAGAAACTCAAACTATTTTTTACTAGCCTATTGATTGATACATATGAAATGTGAATACAACATACCTTACTAGAGAAGTCCAGGATGAAGTGCAGTGAGCGCTCCAATTTACTGAACTCATCTCACTGAGTAAACAACTTTTACCTGTGAACTGTCCCAGAACCTTGTCTTTTGCACTAGGCCCTGGCTGATAAATGTCAAAAGATCCCTGTGATATAGTCTGGAAGAAGAAAGCTATACCTATTGTACAGAAAGGAGTCAGTTCTGTCAAACAAGGATTATACTCACATCTTGTGAAGAAAGAGAAGCATCTGTTTTATTGCTGTAGTAACAACCTAAATCTGAAGTACCAACTTCCCCTAGCTATTAAAGCAACAAAGAGCAGTCTGCTTCATTTCTCATTTTCCTGATTCTTTCAACAAAAAACTGTGGTCTGTTATGCTGCTCTGATCTGACATGTAATTTGTTCCTCTTTTCCACTGAGTAACTGATAAACCTGTCTCTGTTCTTACGCAGCTTTCTCAAGCAGAACTGTGAGAGATTTCTTGGCAGATTTGCTGGTTCCATATGGTTCTGAACAGCAGCTGCAAAAGCTTGTTAACATGACTGCACTGCTGGCTGGCCAACTTGAAATGGTAGCTGCACTAGAGATTTTTATCTGCTGCTTGAGGGGGAGCATTCTTTAGTTGCCACCTTTACACTGGTACTGGACAGAAATTAGGGAGGGGGTAGACTATAAATATATAAAATTATCTTAGATAACATCAACCTGTTCAGCATGTCAACAGCAGACAATCAGACAATAGATATGCTAAAAAGATGTAATAGGCTGTGCACAGTCTTGTTTTTTTCCACCAATCAACCCCTCCTTATATCTCATCATTCACATTGGTCTCTTACCTAAAAACAGTAAACACCACTATCAGACAGATTGTGTATCAGCTGTGAAGGGCATCTTTGGACTACAGAAAATAATCAATTTTCTTTCACAAAATGTATTATTTAAGAAGATACTTGGTTGGTACTTACAGCTCGTGCTGCTAGTGTCATCAGTACTCCTGTTAAAAATGTTAAATAATATCCTGGGTAAACCCCATGCCAGATGGCAGAAAGGATGAAGGTTTGGATCGTTGGGCTGAAGGTGGCTCGCTCATAGCACACTCTAGCAAGTCAAAAACAATTCAAGATAAATAACATGAGAGAAATCACCCACAATCTTCCCAGTTATCCTTTATACTTTTACCAGTTGCATCTCCAACACATAAGTTTGTATACAATTGCAATTTTCTATTATTTAGTAATATTGCCACTGTATTATGACTTACAGAAAATGCTTAAAGCTATTCACAGCTCCCACTTCAAGCCCTCAATGCTAACCTGTGCTCAGTGCCACCACACATGGTACTTATTCCTAATGAAGTGATACACAGTCATCCAAAGATGGCATTAATAAAGGATCTTGAGCCATCCAAGAATGTGTTTGAAAAGCTACACTGGAAGGCACAGACAACCCCACAGACTCTTGCGATGAGTCAGATACATGTTTTTCATAAAATGAAAGCAGCTTATAGGAGAAAGGGAAAAGTAACAACTACCTTCACTTTTGCATAATAAAGATACTACAGTTGAAAATATGTCTGTGTGACACAATTAGGTGAGCATGATGATGAAATTGTAATAAATACTCTAGCATTGCAAGAGTATCAAATAAGGACAATGCTGAACTCTGTTATTTAAAAACTGAATTATTAGGCAAGGTCCTACAGTAAAGAATTCTAGAAGAAAGAAGGGAAGAAGGAATCCAAGAAAGGTAGTTTCTAGAAGACAACATTATATGACACAATGACAAACCATCATGATGTGGAAGAATGATAGGAAACATGGTAAGGTCCTGATATGGCTTCATCAAGATTTCTTTAATGTCTTTAATGATCTGAAAACCAAAAAGCAATAGGAAATATGGAAATAGATACAAACTAACATGATGCAAAAAATAAACACCACAAGCATGCATGAACATAAATCTATGGCTAACATACAAAAAGGAGTTTTAACTAAAAAGCCCATAGGCATCAATATGCAAAAAGGTGCTGTAACTACATAGCAAGTAACAGAAAAAGAGAATGCATATCTATTATTCAAAGAATACGATGAGCTAATGATACAGAGGGCCAAAACACTCACTACTAATCTAACTACTTTACTACAACATCCACGTATACAAAAGATTACTGAGACCTACTGATGCAGTCAAGGTTGAAGCACAGAAGGTTAAAAGACAGGATCTGAATAGGGAAAGATCAAAAGTGTATTTTGCTAATTTAGTTTGTTCCAGTCAAATAGATGTGGTAAGTTTTATCTTATGAGGTCTTCAGTGTGGGATATGAACACAACCCCCTCCTCTTGGCAAAGGGCTTGGCTCACAGTGGCCATTAAGATGAGAACATGGGGCTAAGCGGAGGGCAAGCGCTTGCATGCGTAACACACAAAACTATCTGAGGACATTTGCCCCAAATAGATCACCTTAAAGATGAAAGCAATGCTGGGCAGGCTAAAGAGTAAACAGAGAAGTTCAAAGAAAAAAATTTTGACAAAGAATTTGTCAGCCTCAGAATGATAAAAGCATTATGAAAATTAGTGATGTCAGGGAGACATCTTGAAGCAAAACACCAGTCATTAAAACCTGGTTTGACACAGCCAGAAGTTGCCCCACCAGCACCGTGACCCCTGACTCAGCCAAGACAGAGCAACCCTGGTAGACACAGAGTAGCCTGCACCCAGGTAGGGGACTGCCAGTGCAGTGTGCCGTGCTAGGGAGCAGGATCTCATCCCTGTCAGCTGCAGGCACGTGAATTTGTGGCATGCTTTTCTAATGGGCACGTGAATCAGCTGGTTCACACCAAGCTGGAGCACCCACATCTCCCACGGGCAGTGCATACAAGCAGGGAGCCTTCTCTCCCAGGAGGAGGTGTATCCCATATGTCCTTGGATCAGGAGGTGCAGTTTGCATGGAACTGTGTGTGCACACGTGTGTTTTTTAAATTACTTGGGATTAGAAAAGTGTTTAGAAATGTTTATTAAACCAGAGCACTAAGCACATACAAAATGTTCTAGTACTGCTATCAATTCTGAATGTATATTTCACTGACCAGTGGTTAATTATGTCTCATTAACAAACTCATACATGGCTTCAATCTTTATTTGGTTTAAACTACTGAAACAGTCCCCTGAAAAGCATTCAGGAGCAAACAAAACAAGCTAAAATAACTAATCAAGTTTCAGCTGTATCAATGCAAATCAGGTGAGATCTACTACAAAAAACATCAGTTTCAAAGAGTAAAAAGTAAACTTAAACCCTTCCATGGATTTGGCAATAATAAATCATGTTCAAATGCTTAATTTGACATTCCTAAAAATAAATCAAGGAAATATGGTCATCACAACAGGTTCAGAAAATCTATTCAAATACTGGTGGTTGAGGTTATCTTATCCATAATTTGCTCTAGAAGTGGGAAGATGCATCAACTGTTCAACAAGGTACTGCCCTTGGTCTGGTTCTATACTTTCATTACTAACTTGGGTGGTAGACTGAGAAGTATATTTTTCCACCTTGTCTTCCCTTCCATTTCTGGGGTAGGAGGTGGGATAGATGAAATTGGCATTGTTTTCTTAGCAGATAGAGCACTAGAATCCCAAATGACCTTGACAGACATGAAGGGTGTTCTGAAATCAACAAGATGAAGTCCAAAGCATAGAACACCTAATAAAAAAGTGGAAGATACAAAACAGTACGATTCCTGTAACAGTCCTGAAAAAGCATAGCTGGATATGGATATGAATCAACAGCATGAAACACTGAGCATCAGCTGAGCATGAATCAACAGTAGATTGCTGCTGCAAAAACAAGACAGATGTAACACTTTCTAATACATCACAGTATTATCTACAGAAAATAATGGTAATTAATCCAGTCAAATTATTCAACTCTGCCTGTAACAAGCCAGGGAAAGACCTTGATGGTCTGAGCAGAAGTACTACAGCCACTCTAAGAAGACAGGAAGGTTGGAAAGTTGTCAGAATCGAGCAAACCTGACCAAAGACAAATGGGATTAAATGGTTTCTTTGGAAAAGAGAGTGAACAGGCTGAGGGGGAACATAACAGCTTTCCCAGTCAGGAAACATTATCATTATATGTATATTGTGGATACATGCTACTATGTAAATATGTATTTTAACTTGCATGCCTGTAACAATACCTCTGAATTCCTATATCTTACGATCTACATTAAATGTTTTCTAGACTTCTTTGTGATCCGTATCTCCATGAACTGAGTTTTTTTACAAAGAGTTTGCTTTTACACCCTATCAGACTTTAAATCCTGTGATTCTGATGGTTCACTTTTGCTTTAGAGCATCAGAAAAGAACACAGCAAATGCTGATGCCTGGCATTTCATGTGAGATAAATGGCTAACATTTTAGGTACTTCTATAAGAGGTAAAAAAAATGAGGTATTAAAAGTGGATGTTTAAAGTAATACAGTAAAACAAGAGCTTGTCCTCCACTCTAATTGTTGTAGCATTGCAACCAACCAAATGATTAGTAATATAATATATATTCTCTACCACTATTTATGGACCTCATATATAATTAATTAAAACAATCTTATTGCAACAGAACTTTCAGAAAACATCCATCCTTCTCCCTTTCACTGGGGCAGAATCAAATTAGATCATCCTCAAAGATTTAGACTATTCCCAAGGATTCTTCTACTATTGTTTTTAAAAGCATTTATTAAAGGAGCTGCTTTAGGTTTTCTTCACATCCTCTTTTACTGTCACCCTGAGGAAGTGATTTGCATTTTTTTCTTTCAATTCTTAACAGAAGTTTTATGTTTCTTCACTAATTAGAGTTTTCTTCAGAATCATTCCATTTAGGAAGTTTGAAAGTTTGTTGAAATGCAACCTTTTGCTATTAAGTTTTAATACTGATAAACTTCTGTTCTCTCACTAAATCAAAATAGCTAGATAACTTATTTGCTTTACTATATGATACATTGCAGTACCTGCAAGCATGAAATTCTTTGTTCACTGTCCTAGCAATAGATTCTATTGACTATTAAGCCAACCAGAATAATCACATAAAATTCAATTTCTGTTTTTAATTGGGTCAGCAACATATTTTAGGATGAAATTATGAAACAGAGAGTTAACATGATGAAGAAATTTGACAGAAGAAACATCCTGTTGCCAGTCATCTTAGAATAAGGGGTAAAGTTCTCTGAGTGATCCTGAGACAGGGGTCTCAGTTAAACTTGCAGCTATTGATAGCAGATCAACTCAACAGACTGGAAGAAGGGACACAACACCCATGGGCTACTGAAGAGCACTTTTACTTTCTAGTTACCACAAAGAAGCAGAAATACATAGTTCACAGGGCACTATACCTTATTTCCCAGACAAGCAAAAAGAGAGCAGCCGAGGGGTATTTGCAATTTTTGCTGACAGCACATTGTAGGGTTTGATGTCTGTCCTGCACTCATAATGGAAGGAGCACGGAAAGTTGTCACACAAAATGTATGGAAGTTCCTATATGGCTATGGGGCTAAAAATAATGCAGAGCTTCCACAGGCTGAGATGTACATTTTGCCTGATGCTCTCAGCACTAGCACTGGTTTGAATGCTAAGAGAAGAAAAAAAAGACACCCCCACAGATTAAGTTTTAGGTTCCCTATGGCCAGTGAAGAAAAACAGTTTCTATCATAACCTGATAGTCTACACTAAGAGCGAAGTCCTAAGTTCAGAGGCTTTAATTCAAGTATTACAAGAAGAATGTCCCATGGAGCTGCTAAACAACCAGTGTTTTGTGGGGTTTTAGCTTTAAATGTTATATCATCTTCAAAGAAATACTAAGAAACTTCTGTGGAGAACAGATTTCCTGTAAGAAATAAATACCTTTTAAGCCAAAGAGCTGTTTGGATATTCCAGTTATCAAGAAACATCTTGAAACTTGTGGAAAACTGTAAAGTAAAACAAATTAATTATTTGCAAAGTGTTACAAAGTGTTCCAATATTCTCCTGTATAAATTATAAACCCTCCCTCACCAATTGTGTGATGAGTTGAGTAAGTTATTTGCTCAACTACTTATAACCACAAAATATTTTGGAAGGCAACTGACAAGTAGAACATGTTCAAAACAGACTATTTTTCATCCTTTTATAAGGGTGTGAACACGTCATTTCTGACTTAGAACATATTCACTACCTTAAGGAACAAAATGCGTAGGAAAAGTTACTGAAATTACAAACAACTACCTACATGGACATACAGGTTTTTTTGAAAGAGCCAGAAACAAACCTCTATTTGCTGGATTCTCAGATTTGAGATTAGATCCCAACGTGTAACTCCATTTTTATCATAGCCTCTAAAACCAAACCCTGCTGCATTATTAATTGCATCTGCTGCAATGAAACAGAAAGAAAAAATTAATTATAAACTGCCTGTATTACAAGTTGTGCATCACACAGCATGTAGTTTGTTTGAAATATTTATCACATCTTAAAGGCTACATTTATGTTTTCTTTTAAATACTGAGGATCACTTGAACAAACAGAAAACAATCCAAGCAACACACTGGCTTTCAATTCAAAAACTTGTCCAAAAGCCTAAGAATGAAAGGTAGCACTATCTACTTCACAGTACAGATGTTCCCTCTCTCTCATAGCACTGACTTAGACTCGCTTGAGCAATCTGACAGAAGAACAAACTCAATGAGATGCATCAAGACTAGGAGAGAGTGTCTGGTTGTAATGATTTGAGAGAGCAGCTCGATGCTCAGATGTATGTCCTTGGTCTCCATTATGCAGCAACAGCAATGTTTAATGCATGAAGATAAAACTGCACAATTCCCTACAAGCAGGTGCACATTCACAGCACCCCACGCAGAGCAGTGCAAGCCTAACAAAAGAAAACTGTACTTTTCTCAGTGATGCAGTTTGTCAAACTTCCACAAATGGCACAAGGCCACTGTTAACACCTCTGAATGTGAACTGTCTACAGTGCATGTCAAAGGTCAGATAGTTCAAAGCAAACAATATCTTTCCCTAGGAAAAAAAGCTGCTGATGCCATCTGGACTATGCAGGAAAACCCAAGGGATCTCAACTGCCTGTCACTTTCAGTCATCACCTTTGCCTGAGCTATGTTAGTTCAGACACTGAAAGTTCCTCAGCAGTTCAAATTAGGATGGCCACATACAAGGAAATGAGGTGGGGTTTTTCCCAAGTAAATCCTCTGGTGAGCCAGGTGTTTGGTGGCACGGACTCAAACACGGACACGCATCCACGAGGCATGAACCCAATCACACATCCACTTACATGGAGAACTAAGTGACCATGGGGAGAAGAATGCCAGCCCTTCTCCCATTTCAGAGGAGTCCTAAGGAACTGGAACTAAGGGAGGCAAAAACCTCTGCAGAAGACATACAGATCTAGTCCTCTAGTTACTGGGCCTGAGTCCTCTCTTAGCTCAGAATTCATCTAAAGCACTGTAATTAGGTTGTGATCTTTTAAATTACAGTCAGAATATGGGAGATACTTCACAGTTTTTATTACCATATTGACAAGAATTTATGTCATACAATAGTGACATGTAAGAAAAAATTATGTGTTTTGTGATTTCCTTTCTTCTCAATGACTTTTTCGAGGTATTAATGTAGTGCATTTGGAAAGTAAGAAACACTTGACTCAAACACACAAACAGTTCCTTTCCTGAAGTTCAATTTCTCCAGTTATCCACCAGCCTGGAAGAGGGCTTTGTGACATTTCATTCCACATAGGGTAATTTAGAATATTTTTACTTTGTTGTGAAAATTTTTTTAAAAGAAAATCTTTGAAAACAACAAATTTTGCTGCCATTCATCTGATGTCATTGATGTCAACTTCAAATATTAGGCAGTGGTTTTATGCTCAATTAGAAACAGCTGAAGACACAAACTGTACTCTTTTGCTAGGTAGAGTACAAAGACTACAGTTAGAGGAACTACTCATTTTATTAACTGCCATTTTAGTACGTATTTGTTTAAAGTAATTTATTTCATTAACAGATTTTTTTCTGAAGTAACATACAACTCAAAAGCATAACATCAAGTAAAACTGCTAAGGCCCCCTCACATTCTACTCCTACCACTCTAGGTTTAGATGAGGCAAAGTGGAAGGAAGAAGGTAAAAAAAAGCTATTTAGCAAACTAAAAGCACAGAGTTGGCATTGTTTATTTTCTCTGGTATTTTACCAAAGGAATGCTAGCTCTGAACTGCTAGCAAGTGCACAATGAGAAGTTTATCCAAAGTATTAAAGGAAAAAAAAACCCCAACAAGATTATTCATTTTTCGGATGACTACTACTATTTACAGATTATGATAGGGGTGCATAAGAGCACAATATTTTAAATTATTTCATTCCACAACAAGCCCCAGAATTACTATATCCAGACAAGCTGAAAGCATTTCATTCATTGACAAGGAATGAAACCAGCAGCTGTAAATGAGTCATGCTTCTCTGCTGCACTAAAGCTTTCTTTATTGCATTGTTCCCACAGATTCTCTCTCAAAAGAATTATGAAACAAATATGTAAAGCTGGAGAGGAGGAGGAAGCTGATGAAATCTGTTGTGTGAGCCACTTCCAAGATGTCAACTTCCATAAATAAAGTATTTTTCCGCTGTATGTATTGGGTTTTTTTCAAATACTGTGAAGCGAAGCACAAAACGTTCTTTAAACTATAATTTATTCAGGTGTCTTAAATCCGTTACTAAGGATGTTTTCCCAGCAGTCATCCAAACTTTTAGTAAACAAAGACTAAAACTGAAGTGTCACCCATCAAATCCTGAAAACAGTACTGCAGATACCACCTACTATTAGCAACAATACCATACATCTGAATTTCAATATATTAATTTTCCTTCATGCTTGAGAGACAGCAAGCAAATTACTGATACCTAACACACAAAGAGGTTAAAATTAACCTTGCAGATATGCCAAAAATTAAGGTATCAAAATAAATTGGAAAGAAAAAAAAAAGTGGGATTGTACATCACATTAGATTTACTACATTTCTTTAAAAAAAGTTGCTGTTCATTAAAACACTACCACTCTCCAAAATGTGTAAAGGAGACTACGATCTAATTTGCAACACTGTCACAACACTGTGCTAACATTTCTCAGAGAGACACTATTCAATATACTTTGCCAATACCTCAGAATACTTCTATGCACTCAGGTTTTCCTAAGGCCTCAAGAGGGCACTGCCACTTTTTAATACAGGCTTAAGTGTGCAGCATCTCAAATGAAACTCAACTCGTGCCCTTTCTGTTATTACTATATTTTTAAATATATACTTACCTAAAGTCCATGCAAAATAATACTTGGGTCTGGCAGCCATAAGAGACACATATAGGTAGAAAAACCTTACAGGCCATGATGCTGTAGCTCTGAAGTTATCATCAATGTTGTATTCCACAGGCAAAGTTTTTGTAATAGTCATGTGGAAGAGTAGGGACAATCCGCAGATCAAGAGTTTCTGTGCCACAGCTATCTGAAAGTTTAAGACGGGAAATTTTGTAAGCTTCACTTTTTTATCTTCTGGAAGGAAAGGAAAGTTACAATCTTCCTCCACTATAGAGAGAGATATATATGTATGTCAGTTTTTCAGTAATATATACTACCAAGTTTAAAACAGTTGGTAACATTTTATAGATACCCAAGGAGTATTGTTATATTGATCAAGTTGTGAGCACCTCTTCTGGCAAACACAACAAATCCAGTCTGACTACAGCGAGCCTTTAAAAACCCTTCAATAATGGGAACACCTTTTGCAGCTCCAATTTTTTTTTCTTATTTCATGCAAGTAAATTAAGATATCATAACACAAAACATATAATCTAGAACAAAGTACAGCTACTGCAGAGATTCCAGAACAATGGCAAAGCTTCAGTTCATTTTCAGTAATCTTTGTCATAACACAGGTGTTCGATTGCTGCCCAACTTAATATATCAACCATCTCTGTTACATTATTACAGTATCTAAATGCTAAACCAACCAAAATATTGAAATAATTTATTAATTTCCAGCCAAAATACCTTAGTTCTACATAGATCTGTTTTCCCAACTGGAGTGATCAAGCTATAAGTGGACAAATAATATGCTCACAGACATGTAAAAATATGTTGTTCTGGTGGGATCTACTCAGATTTTCTCAAAACTCAGCTTTGCTATAACACCACAGTAAAGCACAAGTATTATTTTTAGGAAAACATTTTAAAGGTTGTATTATAAAACACACAGAGCAATTAATGCCTGACACTGATGCTCTAAATCAGTGGTCTGATCCACACTCCAAGGGAACTTTCACAGAACATGATTAGACACTAAACCAAGCACCTACACAAGAGAAGTTTGAGAGAGTGCTCATTTAAATGTAAAGTTTTCATTTTAAGTAATCTCAATATTTAAAAATTAAAGTTTCAATTTACATTAAAATTCTACAGAAACTAAACTTGACAAGAAAACATTCAATTTATTTTTCTTTGAAGCATCAGAACAAAAAGATAACCAGAATCCTTTTTCTGTCCATGCTTCTTCTAGTATACCCACTCAAACTTTTAAAGATAACATCCCACTTCACTGAGAGTTCAGCTTCACATATCTAACTCTAAAATAAAGGGTAACTCTGTTCCATGATACAGAATGGAGCATTAAATGTCCAGCTGAAAACGCAGACTTTGGCAAGACACACAGTCTCAGAGATTCACCCAGTCACACAGATGTAAGAGGTGGGCTAACCTGATAAAAAAATAGACTTGGAAAAGCTATTTTTGAATATTGCATATACTTCATGTGTGTGATGGGTTGTTTTTTGTAGGCCTTCCTTGGTAACCAGGGTCAAGATCTAGGAAGTATTCCATCCCATCTCTTTACGTAATCAGGTGTATATAAACCGAAGGAGGAGGTGTTCTCTCTCTTTTTTTTGCTTTCTTTTCCTTCTCGGGCTCGCACGCTGACGAGCTCCCGGTGTTTGGGCCTGGCTTATCTGTGTTCAGCGAGGCCTGCTCTGGGGGTTGTTTTGCCTGGGCCGGCGGCGAAGGTTAAGAATCTGCCTTTCTAAGGAAAGTACTGAATTTACTATTGTATTTGTTATTTACTGAGTTAATTTCTGAAATTAGATTGTATATATATTTGTTTTGTCTTATTTTTCCCAATTTTGTCTCCCTCTCCCCTTTCCCTTCCCCTTGTCCCTTATTGGGGTGGTTTGGGGGCCCCTGTCTTGTCGTGCCTAGTATATAAATTTAATATATGTAAATATATATATATTCCTTCAATTTTCTCTTGCTGCTTTTTGCCGTTTCGGGAGAGGGAGGGGGGAATCTTTCTTGTGAGGTTTGGCTGTTGGCAGAGAGCCAACCCGAACTTTCACAATGTGGCTCATCTCAAGAGAGATTTCAGAGAAGACCAGAAATCACAGCTATTTAAAAACACACATCTGGAAAATTCAGAATGCAACTACTACCTATTAAGGGCTGAAGTTGGTGTTTATTTGTTTCTACTTGCTTTCTAATAAACTTTAATACTTTATTACAAGAGTTCAAAATAAAGGGCATTAATTTCCTGAAAGTGTTCCTTTGTTATTCTACAACTATTACTCCACCTCTCTCCTTGCTAGAGCAGAGGGAAAGTTCAGTTGGCTTAAGTTTTTCAGGAATTTAAATAGAAATGAATGTTCATAAAATCAGCTATTATTAACACTAATGAATCTTTAATTCTGATATGCAGTATCTGATAAATACAAAGGTTTGATATTTGTAAATATCAGAAGGTCTCACCCCAAAGCTGTAAGGATTTAACTTCAAAGTCTAAGCCATAATTAAAAGTCATATTCAATTTCACATCAGAAATTATATTTACAAGGTGGTAACATTAACACTCATAAGCATGAATATATAAAATAGGTGTTTTCCATCTGAAGACCACAAAGACTAAAAAAATGTTTTGGCAACTTATAAGTAATGTTCTGTCTGTTTAATAACCTGCTTTGTGCCACTGCTGCTATTTACCAACATTTTTATTAGTAAATAGAAACCTTTAATATGCATATTCAACCCAAAATATGTTTAGTACCTCTCTGAAGGTTCTAACTAAATTGTGGAGGTGTAAACTCTTCTTCTAAGGTTTGGTTTCAACACAATTTATCTTAAGAAAAAATAATAAACTCATACAGGACTCTGTCATACATTAAACTTTTTTTTTTTAATTATTTTTAATTATGCTACTTCACTCAATAATTTTAAGTCCCAACATGCTGATACCCCTTACAGGGATTAGCACCAGGGATATTAGTGTCCTTAGAAAACTGTGATGGAGATAAATATTCTGCTTCTACAAAGTCTGGGAGCTGCAATTTTAGGACTTAGGCAGAGTTTTGGGTTTAAGCAGTTTCTAAAGGACAAGCCAAACCCAGCAAAGCACCAGTCCTGCCCTGCCTCCACTCCTTGGCTGCAGGTTTGGCTCTTGTTCCTTACAGCGAGGCACATCAGAGAAACAAATCAGATGAAAACCTCGAGTTTTGGCATTTTGTTTGAGTTTTTTTACTTGATTGTTGTTAAGGGTTTTGGGGGGAGGAGTGGTGGTGTGTTGCTTTGTGGGGTTTTTTTAACGTTAGTTTCAGCCTAGATCAAATGATGTGAGCCAGGCTCCAACACTGTGCACTGACACCAACATAACCCTACAGTTCAATTACCTATAGAAATGCATTTTGTAAAAATAAAACATTAGTTCACTTCCTATTACTTAATTAACCAGGTTATTAATAAAAGCTTCTTTGCCAAGGTATAAATGGGTAATCACTGGATTGCACAGTCACAGGAAGGTTGGTCAGTTTTTAAAAGGATGAAATAACTCAAAGTTTAATTTAATTTACTCTTTGAAGTTTTCAACATACCGAAATAACTGTTCTGTTTGGGAATTAAAAGACCATAAACTGCAGGATAATTTTGACCTGACATGAATTAGGATATACAAATAATTTTACAACAAAAAGGTAGAAAGACCTGGCTCATTTAGTTTTGATGAACAACTGGGCATATCTGTATAAAAACATCAAATATGATCAACACTGAGAAGGTGAAAAGGTACTTAAACTAGAAGGCAGTGCCGGGACAAAATTAAATGTGCATAAATTAGGTAGAAATATAATTAGGTTGAAAGGTAGATACCTAATTGGAGAAAGGAGTACAGGAACAGCTTTTCAATTGAAGAAATAAAGGTAAAACACTCACAGAGCTCAGGAATTTTAGAAATATATTACTGCATAAACATGTATAATATAAAAAAATAAATACAAAAAGGTAGAGAAGAATCTTTAAAAATTTTATTTGAATGAACTTGTTCTTGGCTGATAAAAAATCAATAGGAAGCTCAGTATAATATTGACCTATATTAAAGCACATGACTTTGGGGACGTTGGTACTTCAGATAAAAATTAGATGTAATTAAGTAAGAATTTTATAACCTGTAGGAAGAGTCTGCATAATAAGCAAAAAAGCAGATTATCTGCTGACAGGAATCTTGTATTTTAAGGGTAGCCATAATAAAAAGAAACTTACAAAGACAGATATTAATTTCTGAGAGTTGACACCACTTTGAGCACCAACAACTGATAGCTTGCAAAAAGGCACAATAGGAGGGATATAAGAAGTAAGTTTTAATATGGTGACCCGATTCATTTCACATGCAATGAACACAGCAAAAATACTAAACCAAGTTAACATCATGCAGTCAACACACATTACAGAGGAGGAGGCTGGCATGAACTACTTTGGTTATGTAATTATATTTAACAAAAAAAATGAAACTTACTGTAACTCAGCTCAAGGATTTTTTTTTATTTACTACATTAACATTTGCTGATCCCCATTACATTTCATTTTTTTTGAGGTACCTAACAATTTATTCTTCTTGAAATAATAACATGATAATCAAGGAGCAAATTAAAAGTATTAATATAAAATTAATGGTATTTAAACATTCTTCTAGAACAAGCTAATGAATATTTTATTTGATGCAGCAAATGCAGTGAAATGGCATCATTCATATTTCTCCAAAGCACACAATACTCACTGGTGTTATAAAATGCAGCCAAATTTTGCTAACACCAGTTGGGAGATCAAGTATCAAGAGCATAAACAGCTTCTCTTTGTTTTTATGTAAAAGCTAATGCAGCATAAATTGCAAAGTTTCAAGCATCTTAAGAGCAATTCTTTTTAAGGAAAACTGCTTACCTGAAAGAAGAAGCCATCATAGGTTTACATTTATTTCTATTGACCTTGTCCAGATTACTAACAAGATTATGTGATAAAAAGCCAAGAAGTCCTACCAGGCAATCAGTAGATGCATGTCCAGACAGTACTGATACAGGCAGATTTGGTTTACTTCCATTTATTTGCTGTAATTTTACAACGTAATATTTTTCTGCAAAAACACTTAGAAACAAGAGAAGTGCCTGCATTTTGTGAATACAACACATCAGTGCAGAGTATGGACCGTGTGGTGCCAATACACAAGGAGTTCTCCCCGTGTCTTTCACCCTTCCTAACTACTTGCTTCACAGCACACCTGTGTGAGCTTATGAGGCCTATGTGCTTTGTCAGTTTGTGGAGCAGTTTGCAGTGTGATCATCCTCCAGCCACCAGGTTATGTTCCTGCACTGCAAGTTCCTACAACCACACAAGATGGGTAGAATGGAACACGCAAAGAGCCCTCACCCACTTTCAAAGGATGGAAGTGGTTGGAGGATGCCACAACGGATGGGGAAGCGCTCCCTGTTGGCTCAGCTGTGGGGCAGGGATCTCTGGATGGTGGGAGGAGACAGGCAGCTACATGTGGGAATGGCTCCATCTGCTCCAGCAACAGTTGCTCGTCCACAAGATGCAGAGAACAGGGGTAACTGGTGCTGGAATTAGCAAAAGCCATCTATCTCAAGTGTTCCAGCTGACCCCATGATAATTCTACTTCTTGTATGTGTTAATAATTATCTTAGGCACATGCAAATGTACATGTCTGACACACTTCTATATAAGAGAATATGAAAAGAGTGAAAAGATAATATTCGGTACCCAGAGAATTGAACTAATTGGATTGAATTTTAAAAGTAGCAAGCTTTGTGAGCTTTTCATTGTCATTCAGGTCATACAATCTATTTTGTAAGGCATGATCAACTGGACTATCTTCTTTATGTGTTTGGTCTCTTCTCCAGTAATAAAACAAAGAAAAAAAAAAGAATTTTGTGGCTTAGAGTACTATTCATAGTGTTATGGCTAGTACATTTTTTACTACACCCTCAATATCTCTCTACGTGATTGAAAGCATGAAAAATGAAACTACTTCTATGACTGTATTTCAGTTTGTTACATATGACTGTTTTCTACTTGTTGCAAGTAAACATTAAAGAACAATATATTTTCAGAACATTCAAGAAACCTTGTTGGAATTTTCATGTCTCATCAGCTTTCAAATGACAAATTGTGCACTTTGTCCTTACCAGGACTTTTTTTTTAAGCGCAGTATATTCCTTGAAGGAAACATGCATGAACTGTTTTAATTTAAAGATGGCTTTTTACCATATAAGCTTGCTAGGAAGCTCCAATTTAATCTGCTTTTATCCACAAGATCCAGACTGGAAACCATGGAGAAAACCTGCCTTAAAAAAATAAGCATATAACTTTTTGAACAGGGAACTATTCTGTTGATGAATGAACTCCAGACAGAGCTCAGAAGTTATGCCTGTAAATGAAGAGTGCAAAACAAGCTTTTCATGCAATGATTACATAAGCATCAGCACTGCAAGAGTCATACATCTTACATTTGGGGAAGGATCCGTTTGTTCATATTTTGTATCTTCCTTCCCATTTGCTTCAGACTGTTGCAGTTGGTATGATCTGCCTTCAATGAAAGTAATATAGTCTTTGTAAGAGCATAACGGGCCTGCCAGGATACCCATGAAATTACAGTTGTAACTTAAATACTCCAGTAGACTTGGCATGCGTCTGTAATTCAAAGACAAGCAACTCGTGAGATGGAATGTGTAGTTCTACAGAATTCCCACAGTAGGAAAAGTCATACTCCACGTTATCGCTTACTCCGACTGCAGTAAAACCCACATGTACAAAAGCAGCTTGTGTGTCTTTTGCAATAACAGCTTGAAACATTCTACACATAGAATTTCTTTCCAATCCATACTGAGCATTTTCAGACAGAGCTCCTAAACTGTAATGACTCTCTCCTTGCCCAGCAGAGCTGTTTGACTGAAGCTGAGCCTGCAGAAGGAAAGGGAAGGCTGTTTCTCTAAGTGTTTGTTCAACTGTATTAAGTTCTCTCTTTTTCCTCAACAACTGAATCAATAAACAAAGGCTTGTGTTAACTGGCAATAATTTCAATTAAAGCAAAAGTCTCGAGCCAAGACTCTTGCCCAAGACAACGCACTATTTTCAAGTCTCCTGAATAAAGAAAGGAGAAAAGGTAAGTTAAATACTGAAAAACAGAGTTAAACAAGTATCTTCCTTCACCAGCTACTTCATATGTGCACTGACTGTTAACTAATCTCCTGTCTAATACAACATTAATTTGCATACACTGCACAGAACTTAGAATGCTTTTCCTAAACATGTATAAAACCTACTTCTAGTGATATTTTTCAGAACAGATGTACAAATTAAGCTGCAAATATAAAAAGCGTGGATCTGTTTTACATGAGCTTGTAAACTCTCTGCCTTGAATGTGAACTGTAGAAATTGCACACAGCATTAATAAAGCGGACAAAACACCCCCAAAGCAGAAATGTCTGAAAGCCTACCTTACAGCCAAACACCTCTGTGATGGACTCAAGTCTTCATTTTTCCGAAACATTCCTAGGGAAGAGGACAGGAAAAAGAAAATATAAAGAAAAGCTAACCCCCCACACACTAATTAGCTGTTTCTTTACTCACTAGAGCAAGCCTCATGCTGCAATGTAATTTCTTAACCCCTCAAGTCATTTCAGAGGTATTATGTTACATAATATTTTTGCTGGAGTTGAATCAAACAATTCTTACTGTTGACAGAATTACAAACTCTCATATCTTCAGTTATATCCAGCAGTGCCTAAACCTGAAACCACATGTATTTCAGGAAAGCATTAAGAAAACTTGTGGTAAGTGTTGACACAAACCACTCTCCTACACTTGTTAAGACTTCAAAGTCTGCAGGTTTTAAAATTCTTTATTCCCAGTCCTGGAAACCGGAGAAGCCTCCAAACTCTTTCAAGATTGCAGCAACCCAGGGACATTACATTAGTCATTACAATTTTGATGTGTAGAATGAACACAATCCAGATTTCAGCAATTCTAAACTTAAGGCAGACCTCAAGACACCTTCTCCCTGCAAGTAAAGATTGTGACCAAAGTCCAGTGAAGCAGGCACGGCAGCAAGGGGTGCTACAGTCTTCTTCACAAGCACTAACCACAATTCCTAACCCCTGCTAGCAGAAGGGGGCAGGCCAAGTCTAAGTTCAGCACCAAGACTGACTTTACCTTCTTTCCTTATGAGGCTCTTTCTGAAATGCTGGTGACCTACCCCTGAAAAATAGTCTTCAAAATCTGTACTCCCATAGAACAGAACAATAAAAAATATTACATTTAACATGTTAAATTATTATGAAATACACTAATTCAGAGACAAAAAAGCAGAGCTCCCTCCTTCAGACAGGGGTCATTTATACCTGACTGCTTGCCAAAATGACCCCTTCAGCTCCTCCTGCTGCCTCTCCAGGCTGACATTCCCACATGCAGCCATTTACTGCTGTTCCCATTTGCAATTTTTCTTTGCCATTGCAAGCACTAAAATCTTTATTTTTATGCATATGCTTGCTAAACGAAATGAAGCTTACGGAATCCTACTTCAATTATGTTTTGTAGCAGTGCTTAAACCCAACAGACAACAGAAAGAGTAGAGGTAATATAGATATGAAATCCCAATGTTCTTTATGAAAATAGGTGTTTTTAAAGAAGCTCCTCCTCTCATAAAAGGGTTGCCTTCAATCCCACCCCTTGATTCCAGTAAATCCACAGAGGGGAGCCCTTATACTTAATCCAAGCATAAGGAAAATTTCAACTGGAGCCAATTTTTTTTAGATATCAAAATAAGCCAGGCTTATGACAAAAAAAAAAATTGAGGGGCTGGGGGAAGTAAAACCAAATTTAATTCTATGACTCATGGAAACATTTGTTATCTGAAGGGAAGATAGCTCTGTTGTCTCAGTGTAACTCCAGTGTGACCATGATCTATCCACACTTACAACTTCAAAACTGCACTTATAGTCTTGGACAAAGCCAAGAACACAGAGGAGTTAGCAACTCTCCATCCCCTCTTTCAATATGACCTGGAAAAATGTCTTCCTTAGTCCTGATCCTTCACAGTGGAAAATCACCCCCATCCATAGTCACTCTAGGCAAGAAACTGAAGAACCAAGTGTCACCCCCTAACTTAATGCAGGCACCTTCTCAGCTTCATTATTACATTTTCACATCCTTGGTGCTATAGCAAAGATGTCTATGCTGATAAAGGTACTGAATAAAAAATGTGAAAGAAGCATTTTGAAAGACTGTGTAACCTTTAAGGTCATAAAGATTACAGTTCACAGGTAATGAATCTGAATTTAACACAAACTTAAACAGAAATTTAACACAAAGCCTCCTATAGATAGATTCCACAACACGGCTAGTGTAAAGAAGTGTCCCAAACAAAGCTTTCAGTCTCTCACAGCCTACACAGTGCAAACTGACAGGACGCAATGCCTTTGCCATTATATACTATATGAGTATTTTATCCTTAAGTCAGAAAGAGGAAGAAATCATCAAGTGTGTCCAAATGAACATGCATAAAGCCAAACTAGCCACTAAATGAAGGTAATTAATCAAATGAAAGATTTCACATCATTGATGTGGTATGAAAAAGGAAAAAAACCTCAAACCTGAAACAGAGGATTCTAAATACTGAAATATGATCTGTGGTTTTGGAGGGGTGAGGAGGAAAGAACTGGCATATTTTAAAAAGGTTCCAGTTATATACATACACAAATAAGAACCCAGTTAAGGCCCAAATAACCTGGTAAGCGATGCACTTGCTGTCTCAGACATACTGCACACAAGTAAGCCTCCATTAATTTTTCAATTCCCTATCTCACTAAGATTTACCTCCAGCCAGATACTTTGAGGTCAGTTTAGTGGCTTTCCCTGTTTTTTTTCTTTTAAATGCCTTCTCAGTGCCTCGAAGGCCCATTTATAATCTTGGCACAGCACAGAAGAGCAAGGAAACCATTGATCTCTGTCATACTCTTGAAAGCTTTCAGGAAGCTATTGATAACATTTTTTAAATCATAGAAAATGTATATGTAAAAGGTGCTTTTACACTGATGCTTATCCAATATGAGATGAATTAATATATATACACTCAATACCTCCCAGGCAGTGTAAGCCCACGGGAACAGAGACCTCATAAATCACAGCTGTTCCCTACCTACTACACCAGAGATGAAGAACCCTCGCTTGGACAGAATGCTGCTGCTAGGGAACTTATGTGGGTTTGTAACTTTTCTTTGGGGACAATAAGAATTGCTTTCTCCTATCCTAAAGCAGGACATTGCCACAAGAGCTGCTGTTCTTAGTTGCTACCAAATCACACTGTAGAGATTAGAGAAAATGGGTTTTATCGAACATCTGTTGGAAAGGTGAAACAATTTGGCCATTCAGCAACTATAACTCCATTTTCTCATCCATAAAGCAGGAAATACTCCTATGTTCCTTCCCTGGTAAAAGAATTCTGTAAATCATCGGTAACAGAATTTATCCCTAGTGGTCTAGATCATGGGAAAGTTCCATCTTTTCATTCCTTCTCAGGAGCCCATATCCCAATGGTAACAAATGGCAACAAAGCCAACATTTTTAGGCAACCCCGGCCATCCTGCCACATAGGCTTTATTACACAATAAAAGTGATTTGGTAACTCATACTGAAACAATAATGTCATGCTGTCACTATCACAAAAGGGAGCACTTTAAAAATAAATAAATAATTAAAAGAAATTAAGAGACTATTGGAGAGAGATCATTAAAAGAAACTCCTAGGTATAAGAAAGTATCAAGTTACCAAAAACCCCAAACCAAAACACCACCACACCACAGCAATTTCACTGATGCAATTAACAGAAATATTAGAAAACAACAATCTTGGTTAAACAGCCAGAAATTTTTTGCTGTAATACCAAGATTTATAAAGTGTAATGGTCATAATGACCTATCAAAAATCCTTAAGCGTATTTAGTTCTACATATATAAGCACATATTTCTTTGTTTCAAGAGCTGTGAAAGTATAAGCAAGAGAAAACTGAACAACAGCAATCATTCAAATACAATTTTAAAGATATATTAATAATAACAACAACAAATACCTATTTGAAAACAGAAAAGTGTACTGATAGTTTATGAGAACTTTATTTTCATAAATGTAACATTCTTAACTTACTCCTGCCACTACAAAAAAGAAACAAAACCACAATTTGAAAAGTAAGGTGACCAAAACATGGCATCTTCCTTTTTCCCATGGTGTCATATTGTGACAATCAGCAACTCAGCCTGGTAATCCTGTTCTGGTTTTAAGGTATCTACTTAAAACAAATTTGAAATATTACATCTAATGTACAGAAACACATCAGCTCTCCAGCACTTCAGTGTATCCACATTTCCATCCTTTAAGCCAGAGCAAACCAATACTAAAGTTGTTTGTCAGCCTTTAGAAAAATACAGTGTCTTTCTGCTGATTTTGAGAATTATTTGCCTTTAAGAGTAGTAAAACTGAAAATATAGAAGAACTATTTATATCAACTAAATTAAGAAACATTCTTTAACACTTCTGACACTATTTCATTGTACATGAACAGCTAACAAAATCATTACTAACATAATAGCAAGTACTGCAGTTTGGATGGGATTGCTCATTAGCTGCAAACCAACAAGAAATGTACTTTCTACTTAGGAAAAAAAAAAAAAAAAAAGAAAGAAAGAAAAAAGTATTGGCTGAAAAACCCCCCAAGTGTATTGTTTAGAACCGCCACCTGATGAGGTGGGTAGTAATAAATAATTAAGACCATGACAATTTGTACAGTGTTTGTGAATAAGCTCCTTCACCTTTGTTTCTTTTTCCTCTCCTCCTTCCCATTTTCCATATATTTCATCTGTGCAAATGTTAACACACTGACTACTCACTTTTGGCAGTGCTGATCTGAGAAACTGTAAGGTAATAACTATCAAAGACTGAAATTCAAAATGTAAATCACAGTATATGAAAAGCATACTTCAGATTTCTTTGGGTGTAAATTTATGATCCACGCAAACTTCTGACAAGTCTGTATTACACAGCCAACTTCAATTAATCCTATGCAACTTTCACAGAGATTTCCTTCTTAAAAATAGCCCCTTCACCATAAGAGCATAGGGGTATAACAGTTATAGGGGTAGTTGTTATTTGTTTATGGCATTCCATACTAGTTTTCCCTTGGAATCAAGCATATCCACTTGGCTAGACAGACTCTTGGAGTCAGCATGTGAGTGGCCTTCATGATTACATTCAGTTCACTCCAAGACCTTCAAATGCAGGACTGAAACCAGCTGAACACCATGAGCTGGCTGCCACAGAAAGATCAAGTCCAAAAGACTTGCCTTTACCACAAAACCAACCCAATTGCAACTAGAATTCTGAAGCTTACCAAGAACTTCCATCAACACTTTTCTTTCAGCTGTTTATTTATCTTACCTCTCCTTGGATGTACTGGTAAAAAATGAGGGAGGAAAATAAAGTGATTGGGGATTAATATAGCCAAGCTAATGTGACTAGAGGCTCAGAGTGCCATTATTCACTTAGTAGAATGGTTTTCAATGTTATCTCCTCTCCCATCAGTATATCTCTAAGTAATTTCCAGTGGAAGCATAGACCTTTGTACAGTGAACAAAAGCCCACTGACATCAGGCTTGTTTTTATTAATTTCTCATGAAGGATCCCTTTTAAGTTGTCTGCAGATAAAAAACTTTGTTTTAATGCAATCTTAGTTTCCACTGTACATCTTTCCTTAGCACCTCCTGACACCAGACTAGCACCTGCTCCTGAATTCACATTGGTCACGTCAACTTTTGAAAGGCCTGTTCACACTGGAACTCTGATCATCCAACTCAAGTCAAGGATTCTGCTAAAATGCAGACACAACCAGAGAGAAAGTTTTCCAATATACTACCAGCCCTCATGGGTTGAAAAAGACTTTAGAGGTCAACATGGAGCAAAAGTTCAAGATTGATACTTAGAATTCAATGGTATCTACAAGAAATCCAGACAGAAAATAAGCTTATGAGGAAAAAACCAGATTATCTGAATTAATTTAAATAGGAAAAAAACCTAGTCTAGTTCATGATGAAAGTTAAGCATAGAACTGACTAAATGAAACATTTGTTTCAAGATTGCCAGGAACACTCACGTGCCTGTTCCATACCACCACTCCACTATTTGTGCATGATGTCAGCAAATTCAGAATAGCTCTTTTCCCTAGCAAAATAACAGTAAGAGGAAGCATGTATCTTTGGTACTAGAACTATTACTGCCTTCTAATAACCTGTTTCCTCTAATTTGTGTACTCTGCACTCCAGCTGATTATAGGCTGCAAGAATAATACTTCTGAATATATTTTCTCTGGAAGTTAGACATCAACTTCTTTGACCAACTAGATATGCCTAGCATTATTCATTTTCATTCATACAAAAAATACTTACAAAAAGGTGTTTCCCCGACTTTTCATATTCCTGAATGTTGTTGCCTACAGGCTTCTCTAGACAGTACAATTTAACAAGAATGGGAAAAAAAGTGAAACACCAACAGGACTAGAGCTAGGACGCATATGAGACAAAAACATATTAAACTCTATACATAATGTTTTTAGAGCCATTTCAGGACAGCAGGTGGCCTGACCCAGGTGTCTGGGGCTACACTCCCAAACCTTCAACTGATAGCTGTAGCTCCAAGGGATTCAAGCTAATTGGACACATTTATTAGATGGCATTTTCAAACTTTAAAATGAAAATTATCCCTTTGAACTTAAAGGTAAGTAAAAATCTACCCACAAAAGCCACCACTAGGATTCACTGTCACAACTAGGGCCCACTTATCTGGTGGATAAATCTGATAGGAGAAAAGACATAAGCATAATTAGATAATCTCCTTATTAACAGCAATATGTTAGCAGTGACTGTAATTATGATAGTAAACAAAATGAAATACATAGAAAGGTTTATAAAAATCAGTATGTATGGCACAAACTGGTGAAGAGCTCAAGAGTTAGCATTTAAAAGAAAAGGTGTTCAACAACTGAAATTACATGTGCTTTTTCCATCTATCAGCAACAGAGATCTCTGAATTGGGAAATTCTTCTGCTAACTCTCAGGATCAATACCCCAGCCCCAAAGAATGCCACTGGTCTTTGGTTACTGACTCCAGAAGAGACACTGCTCTTCTGATAAGTCTTCTGCACAGTGTTGGCATTTTCAGAGCTTCTGTAGAGGCTGAACAACATTTCTCAGTACTTTCACTAGTAAGCATCAAAATAAACAATTGAGACGTAAAAATATATTTTGCCCTAAAATACAAAACTTGTCTAAAGTAACTCACTGACTCATGACAACCTTGCCTTAAATTTATTTTGCATGGAAAATTAAACACAGTAAAGAAAGCTTACCATCATGAATCTCAAATGCCAAACTAGTGATCTTCTGTGTAATTATCATCATTGGACTGTTACAAAAAAGAAAGAATAATTTAGATAGAAGTTCACAATTTTCTTTCACTGGGGAAAGTTTATACCAGTAGTCCAGGTTAACTATTCTAAACAGGAAGTTTTTCAATGCAAGAACAAAGTGATTAATTTTTTGATCTCAAACCAATACAGTTTTCAACGCAATGAAAAGACTAAGCCTTAAATGCAGTATTTGATAACTTGTGTCTTTTATTGCTGCATTAGGTTACACAAACACAGCTAGTGTTTCACACGTGTTTACTACTAACATAGTTTATTTTTTCTCCAGTGAGAAGAGTAAAGGAAAAAGGGCAGTAAGAGCAATTATATTCATTGTAAGTTACAGCAGCAGTAAACAAAGGACAATAAAATTATACCAAAGTTGAACATTAAAATAAATTATTTAGATATGCACACCACTTCCAGTGTTTCTACTGGCACTGGGTCCTATGTTTAATTTTTCCATCTAGAATTATTATTTGCTTCAAGTAAACATATCTGGCAAAACAAAAAGCCAGCATAATTATGCTGGCTCCAACAGAGTTCACTTTGTTTTGAATTTGGTACACTGTAGTGAATCTTAAACTGCTCAAGAAATACTCTTCCCTGGTTACCCAAGTCAGATTTGTACTAAGAAATTATACTATCTTTGTAGTATTTAAGAGTTTTTGACACATGTAAATTTTAACACTGCAAACCCCCACTTGCAGGAGGGAAGGAACAGGAGAATGAATAAAGTAAGCTACTAGAATTTAGAAATTTAATGCTGAAATCAGAGCTCAAACAACATATCAGGGCTGTATTTGCCTAGTAATATCTGAGCTGGAGAGAAAAACAAACAAACCAACAAACAAACAAACAAACAAAAAAACAAACAAAACCCAAAAACAAAACCCAAAATAGCCCCTCAGTGAATAAAAAACCCCTCCACAATAAAATCACACTGTACAATGGGGATTTAGTTTTGTTCAAGTTTGGAGCAGACTTTGCATTTTTATAGCATGTTTAAGTTTGCACAGAAAAACAAATCCAAGAGCCATCAAATCCTCCTTCACTGACAGGGCTACACCAGTATCTGCCAGTCCAGTTTTGTCAAATTTTTTAATTTTTTTTTTTTTTTT
>VXBX01009439.1:817352-875626 GCA_013400415.1 Scytalopus superciliaris
AGGCTCAATCAATCGAGCTGGCCCTGCCCAATCAGTAGCCTTGCATGTCGTGGATGGAGATAAAGTCCCCGTGGTGCATATGAGAAGCGTGTTAGGAAAGACTGTTTGGGTTAGTCCCACCTCAGGCAAAGGCAAACCCATCCAAGGTATTGTGTTTGCTCAAGGACCTGCTTCCACTTGGTGGGTAATGCAGAAAGATGGAGAAACACGTTGCGTACCGCAAGGGGACCTAACTCTGAGTGAGAATGATCTGTGATGTTTTTTGTTATATATATATATATATGTACATATATATATACATAAATCCAAAAAAGCTTCCGTATATGTTTACCTATATATGTGTATATATGCACACACATACAGATATACACCCTTCTGTGCTTTCACATGACAGCAACTTTATTTTAGTCTCTAAACATCTTGATGGAATTTGATAGACCTTTCCTATTACACTTTCTACTGCTAAACTAGAGTAGCTACATTAAATAGACTTCTGAAGCAGCACTTCTGCTACTGCAGAAAACCTCAACCTTGTCGCTGTACTACCCCTCTTCTATTGTCCTCACAAGTTTAGCAGAGCCAATATAACATTCACACCAGCACTGCTTATCTACTTCATGCAAAGTAGTCTCATTTTGTTTGAACAGTTGATTTTTTTTTTCCTACAGGCAAAAAAAAAGTGTCAGCTTACAAATTCACTCCATGAATGGTTTAAACCCAGCCAGCAATGAAGCACCACAGAGCTGCTCACTCACTGCCCCCACCACTCACCCATACCCTGTGGGGTTGAGATAAGGACAGTTTAATAATTAAAATTAGATAGAAAAATAATAATAATTAACAATAATAATAATTATTACAAGGAGAGGGAGAAAGAGAACAGAATCCAAGAGAAACAAGTGATGTTTCAGTACAATTTCTCACCACCTGCTGACTGAGGAGCAGCATCAGTCCCCTTCCAGGTAACTCCCCCCAGTTTATATGCTGAGCATGATGGTGTGGGATATCCCTCTGGCAGCTCAGGTCAACTGTCCTGGCCATGCTTCCTCCCAGCACCTCCTCACTGGGAAACTGTTAAGTAAGAACTACTTAGCTACAGCCAAAATGAGAGTGTGTCATCAACACTATTCTCAGGCTAAATCCCAAACACAGCATTGTATCAGCTCCTAGGAAGAAAATGAACCCTGTCCCAGTTGAATGCAGGACCTACACCAACAATCCTGCCCACCACAGCAACTCTAACAGAGAAGGACATCAAAGCTCCGCACCAGTGGCAACACCAGGTCAGGCAAAGTCTCCCTCTAGCCCAGGATACAGAAATGTGTCCTCCCCACAGCAGCAGATCAAACACAGATGCCCAGGAATGTAGANGCAAACTATATTGGATCATCTCGTGTACAGAAAGGCTTTTTTTGTATAGGTATTCCATATTATATTTTAATTCCTTACCATTCCAAACTTCTCAGACCATTAAAAATAATATTTAGTATGTTCTACCCATAAAATTCTATCTTTCCTTTAAAAAGAAATATAGTAAGTAAACTACTGGAAGGTTCTTAAAAGTATATTCTAACATCCTATAAACTAAAAACTTTATAAAAGGTGTATCTATATGTATACAGATTACAATATATAGAAAATAGTAAGTCAGCAGCCTCTCCAAGTAGAACTTTACAGAAGACAATCATCAAGAGAACATCTGTTAAATTCTATTAAAAAAAAAGGGCTAATTAATCTCTTCTTGACAAAGAAAATACTGTCCTATATTATTATTTCTTGTCCAGTCATTTTTTGCCAAGTAACATTAACCAACATAGATATTAGAGGGTTTTACCNGCTGTACTACCCCTCTTCTATTGTCCTCACAAGTTTAGCAGAGCCAATATAACATTCACACCAGCACTGCTTATCTACTTCATGCAAAGTAGTCTCATTTTGTTTGAACAGTTGATTTTTTTTTTCCTACAGGCAAAAAAAAAGTGTCAGCTTACAAATTCACTCCATGAATGGTTTAAACCCAGCCAGCAATGAAGCACCACAGAGCTGCTCACTCACTGCCCCCACCACTCACCCATACCCTGTGGGGTTGAGATAAGGACAGTTTAATAATTAAAATTAGATAGAAAAATAATAATAATTAACAATAATAATAATTATTACAAGGAGAGGGAGAAAGAGAACAGAATCCAAGAGAAACAAGTGATGTTTCAGTACAATTTCTCACCACCTGCTGACTGAGGAGCAGCATCAGTCCCCTTCCAGGTAACTCCGCCCAGTTTATATGCAGAGCATGATGGTGTGGGATATCCCTCTGGCAGCTCAGGTCAACTGTCCTGGCCATGCTTCCTCCCAGCACCTCCTCACTGGGAAACTGTTAAGTAAGGACTACTTAGCTACAGCCAAAATGAGAGTGTGTCATCAACACTATTCTCAGGCTAAATCCCAAACACAGCATTGTATCAGCTCCTAGGAAGAAAACGAACCCTGTCCCAGTTGAATGCAGGACCTACACCAACAATCCTGCCCACCACAGCAACTCTAACAGAGAAGGACATCAAAGCTCCGCACCAGTGGCAACACCAGGTCAGGCAAAGTCTCCCTCTAGCCCAGGATACAGAAATGTGTCCTCCCCACAGCAGCAGATCAAACACAGATGCCCAGGAATGTAGATAAGCAGAAAAAGCACAGAAAATACTTCCCAATGCTCTCCCGGACTCAAACAATCAGCACTTTGAACACCCAGATTCAAACCTGGCATCCCCACGTTTAATAAATCTCAGCAGACTACTCCTCTATCAACTTCTTGCTCCGAAGCACACCATGATATTTACCACCCTCAGTTCTTCAAAGACACTTGAGAAAGAGCTGTTAATTTCTACATGTTCTGCATGACTATATACAAATATGGTAGCACTGAATGACCCAGCAGAACCTCTTTATATACAGCTTCTACATATTCAAGAATATAAAGGTTGTATATGTGCAGAATCCCCATATTTCACCTTTGTGCCTCAGAAATAGTTAAGAAAGAGTAAGAACATCCACAGGTTAATTCTAGAGCTTTGTATCTGCTGATGGGCAAGCTGGGCTGCACCCAAACCCAGGCTAAAAATCAGCCAATATGTGTTATGGTTTTTGCATAACAACGGGTGGGAGCTGCATTTTTGTTTGGTTTTGCACTTTTGGGGGACTCAGCATCTTAGTTATAAAATATTTGTTCCTACCATACCTATCTCTGTTTGCACAAAACGCAGCAAAAATAGAACTGTGACCTTGACAAAGGCAGGCTTTGAGAGATGTCAGAACAGCTTCTGTTATTTTAGGCTCTTCTCATGCAGTGGAAGGACAACAGCACAATATGCTATTTTGCTGGAAGAAAGTTAAATAAACCAATCAACACAGGGTGCTTTTTACCAGCTAGTTGGCACATAGTGCAGATTTAGCCTTGAAATAAAGGCTTCATGTCCTGTCAAGATCCACTCCTTCCATTATGTTAGGAAAAAACACTTTTTTTTTCTTTAAATGTGTAATTATTCAGTTTCAAAAGGAAGACCTAGCCACTATGTAACATTATACTGCGCTGATTTTTAGAAAAGGTGACAGAATAGCCTCCGAGTTTTCCCAAGCCCTGTGCTGAAAGCTGCTGCCTGCGTTTGCTTGTTTGTTTTTCTATTGATTGTGCCAAAATAAAAACAACTAAAAAAACTTGAATTCTTGTGTTTAGGGTCAGAGCGGACTTATTATCAAAATGCAGCTATGTTAATTGTTTTAAGTCTAATGACCAAAATTAGTTTTCATAGTTCACACAGAGAAATTCAACTCTATGCAGTTAAAACATATTTGTTTACAAAACATCAAAGGAAAAATGTACATCAAACAAAAAGGTCCGAAGTGTCACAGCTAAACATCTATCTAATTCTGCAATCATCAAGTACAAGCCAATAAAAATACTGATTAGAATTAGCGTAGTTTTGACTGTCTGAGAATCACAAGATAAGCTAGCCTGCCCTAACCTGCTGTTTTACACCAAAAAGAGGTGCCCATTTACACAATCTCTGTTAATGGATGCATTACTGACATACATAATTGGTATTACTTAGACAATGGATTAGTTTTATGATCTAAACAATAAACAGACTCAGACTGTGTGGCCTTAACCAAGTCCCAGTCCTCTATTTCAAGAAGGTATTTTCTAAAATACAAGCAAAATTACTCCTTTTGAGCCATTCAGAAGCCTTGTAATCCACACACTTCTGATTACTTCAAACATAGATCCAAAATGCATTGAAAATAAACAACAACTAAAAAGACAAAACCAGACTGTCCGTGAGCCCGTTTCAAGAGAAGGAAGCGTTTATACCATCACACTTTGGTAACAAGCAATCCAGTCATCCCATCCCATCCATTTTCAACTCTCAGCTGAAAATTTTTGGGTCTGATAGCCATTTTGAAGGAAATTTAACAAGGGAACAGAGTTCTCCAACATCTGGAACCAACAACAGTCCGACACAACATCTGGCGCAAGGGCTGCACGTGCCTCCCACCCCACTTGCTCAGTCAGTAGGGAAAAAGCTGTCCGGGCCCATTGGTTTCCTGCATACACACAAGGCAGGGGGCATGAGGCTTCATTAGCTCAACAGCCCCAGAACCATTTGTCATGGCTTGGTTCCTTTGTTTACTGCAGATTCACTGCAGACATTATCACTTGCATAATGTATTTTGNAAATGTGTAATTATTCAGTTTCAAAAGGAAGACCTAGCCACTATGTAACATTATACTGCGCTGATTTTTAGAAAAGGTGACAGAATAGCCTCCGAGTTTTCCCAAGCCCTGTGCTGAAAGCTGCTGCCTGTGTTTGCTTGTTTGTTTTTCTATTGATTGTGCCAAAATAAAAACAACTAAAAAAACTTGAATTCTTGTGTTTAGGGTCAGAGCGGACTTATTATCAAAATGCAGCTATGTTAATTGTTTTAAGTCTAATGACCAAAATTAGTTTTCATAGTTCACACAGAGAAATTCAACTCTATGCAGTTAAAACATATTTGTTTACAAAACATCAAAGGAAAAATGTACATCAAACAAAAAGGTCCGAAGTGTCACAGCTAAACATCTATCTAATTCTGCAATCATCAAGTACAAGCCAATAAAAATACTGATTAGAATTAGCGTAGTTTTGACTGTCTGAGAATCACAAGATAAGCTAGCCTGCCCTAACCTGCTGTTTTACACCAAAAAGAGGTGCCCATTTACACAATCTCTGTTAATGGATGCATTACTGACATACATAATTGGTATTACTTAGACAATGGATTAGTTTTATGATCTAAACAATAAACAGACTCAGACTGTGTGGCCTTAACCAAGTCCCAGTCCTCTATTTCAAGAAGGTATTTTCTAAAATACAAGCAAAATTACTCCTTTTGAGCCATTCAGAAGCCTTGTAATCCACACACTTCTGATTACTTCAAACATAGATCCAAAATGCATTGAAAATAAACAACAACTAAAAAGACAAAACCAGACTGTCCGTGAGCCCGTTTCAAGAGAAGGAAGCGTTTATACCATCACACTTTGGTAACAAGCAATCCAGTCATCCCATCCCATCCATTTTCAACTCTCAGCTGAAAATTTTTGGGTCTGATAGCCATTTTGAAGGAAATTTAACAAGGGAACAGAGTTCTCCAACATCTGGAACCAACAACAGTCCGACACAACATCTGGCGCAAGGGCTGCACGTGCCTCCCACCCCACTTGCTCAGTCAGTAGGGAAAAAGCTGTCCGGGCCCATTGGTTTCCTGCATACACACAAGGCAGGGGGCATGAGGCTTCATTAGCTCAACAGCCCCAGAACCATTTGTCATGGCTTGGTTCCTTTGTTTACTGCAGATTCACTGCAGACATTATCACTTGCATAATGTATTTTGATGTTTTGCTACATAATGGCAACATAATGGCTTGGTAAAGTAAATCTTTACCGAGCTAAATTAAATGATTCCATTTATAGCTACAGGCCATATTCCAAATGCAACATTAATACGTAATAAATGCAACACAGATATTCTTTTCAAAAATGCATACAAAAAAACTTCATCTCGTCCATATACTCCCTATCTTTACATTCTCTCACTTTTCAGTCTCTCACTCTGCTCCCTCCAAGTCTGACATGTCTCAAGGACAAGGAGGATCAGCTTCAGGTTCTCATACAAGGAAGAAACATCATCTACAACTGCAGATGGGGCACAGGGGCAGGTGATTTTGTTTCTTTCCTGGAAGTGAAGAAACATGTTGTGTGATTGGTTCTTCCTGTAATACTCCAAAATGAACATGGAACCTGGAAGGGTGGGAATAAAAAAACTGATTTTATCCCCTAGAACCCTCAAAGCTGAGAGCTGAGGTTGACCCTGTTCAAAACTGTAATGTTAAACTGAGATGAGATATGAGGGGTCACCTAAGTTCTGTCTCACTTGAAAAACCATACTGTGTCATATCAACCCCTATTTCTGCAATCACCTGAAAGTATAACAGTAAACAATGCAGATAAGAGCACCAAGTCTGACCTCTGCATTTTAAAAAGTTGACAGCATATAACACTTAAAAACATGCACAAAGAAGAAAGCCTAACAGCCTTACAACACAAACTCTGTAAAGGCAGAACTCCCTGATGTTGGAATCCACCTTACAAAGCCCTGATGAAGGAAGGAGAATCTTCTGATCTTCTGACAATGAGTACTCATGACTCAGAAACTAAATAGCTGCTAAGTTCCACAAACCCTTCTATATTGCTGCTGTGAATTTCCATCTGTTCACCAATTTTTCTACATATTTGCCTAGCTATATGATGTTCCAACATCACAGAATGCAAGTGATTTTATCCTTCCTCTTTCTCCCTCATGATATATAAGTAAGCTTCCTTCAAACACCAGAACTGTGCCCAGTATCTTTACTTTTGCAAACCAGCAGAAACCCACGGACCACATAGTGGGAAAAGAGTCTCCTATTAGGAGCTTGGCAGCAACACAACTTCCGTGGAATAATTTTAAGGAAAGAATAATATTACAGAACATTGACAGTAATGGGAATATTGAAAGTCCTATTTTGAAGTACAGGCCTACTAGTCATAATAGTTTAGCAACTGTAAACTAGAACTGTTAAACACAAAATAGTTTGCAAGACTAAATAATTTTATTTCAGTGTACCAGAAAGCTTCATACAAGACCTCACAGACAGCTTAACAGAATAAGTTTTCTGATGGTAAAAACAATAGCAAGGTCAATCATTAAACCCATCACTGCTGTTAACTCGGCATTTGGCAAGTATCATCTTGGATGAAGATAAGAGGGAGCTGTTATTTACATTCACCCACTCATCACGCTGCTCCAGCCACACAGCCCCTGGTACCCCCTTGGTACCCCCTGCACATCCCCACGTGCCGCAGCTGCTGCTCCTTCCTGGCTGCCGAGCGGAACAGATTCCCAGCGGCCTCAGCCCCCCAAGCTCTGCTGCAGCCCCACATCCTCGCCTTGAGACACAACACCTGAGACAGAGAAACTGTGACTGCAACACTGCTGGGAGAGAACGGGAAGGTTTGCTCAGTCATGAGGTGGTGCCAGCTGGAATTTGTGTTCAGCCAGCCAGGAGACATTTTCTGCATGTGTTAAGGATGGCAGCAGCTGGGAAACATACGGGACGTGATTTGCTGAGAAGGTGGTTGTGCAGCCAGAATCAGTACACAGGGCAGCTAGCAGATTAATAAACAACCCAACTCCCTGCAAGGTGGAGTATGCAAAACAAAAAGCCACAGGAATCAAATTTAGTTAGAGAAACAAAGTATTTTCATGATCCCATATCAAAGGAAAGCCGGGAGTTTCTGTTAACAACCTAACACAGCTGCATTTTCTTTTAAACCATTTTTCAAAACAAAATGTCCTATTTTACAGAGGTATTTTGTCAGAGGGGATGACGGTATTTATACTTCCCACCCTATTTCTTGCTTTGCCTTCAGGAAGGAATCAAACAATTCTCTGTTTTCAGCTGGTCACTGAATCAGCTGCAAGCCCCACAGCTGGTGGGACCCCAACCAAAGCTGCAGCCCTGCACCTTGTTAAGATATTTGCACCACCTTGCAATGAGACATGCATCTAAACCAGTGCAATGCCTGGAAAAAAACCCTTTTCTGAAACAAATAAAACCTTTAAAATGTAGCTTAAATGAAATGCCTGCTTTGCTCCAATGCTTAACATTCCTTTAAGCTGGAAAGACCTACCCTTTTAAATGACTTGTTTAATTTCTGTCCAGTCTGCACTCCTCAGCTAAGTTACAGCACCACAACAATTTCCTGTCTTCTACATCGTTTAATCAATGCATGGCAATGCATACAACATCCACATGATGCATCAGCTTCCCTACTGTCACAGTATTTGTCATATGCTCCTGCAGAAGCACATGCAGAGATCTAAGTCAGCTGTTTCCTGCTCTCAGCCAGGAGAAAACCTGTGGGTTGTTCCATTTTCTGTGCTCCACGGTGAAGTCTGACACGGGAATACAGGATGGCTACTTCTACTGTCATGTAGATTTTTCTCCCGAGTGTGGGAAACACTACTGACTGTTTTCAGAGAAGAATTTGAAGTACTCCACAAAAAAAGTGATATGCAATGGAAATAGCGTGACCAGAAACCAATCCTCAGCAACCATGAACTCTGTGCATAATAGTTATTTTTGGTATACAGTAGTCCTACTGTCCTACACTGATAAGGAAATCCTTCAGATTGATGGCTGGAAGAACCAGTACCTGTAGATTGCTGTATGCATGGACACAAGGAACCCATTATGAAAAAGCCTTCCATTTATTTTTGGAACATCTTTCATTTTTCCAGTTAACAATGGGAAACTAAAAAAAGAAAATTTAACTATTCAGTCCAAGTCATGGCACAATCACTTACAGAAGTGTCATACTTTAACCACAGGCAAACAGTAATTACTCAAAGCTACATTTATGATCTTTAAGTTAGGAAGCAACTGTGTTCTCAGAATATATATGTATATATTACATATATTTGTAATGATATAACCCACACCTTTTTGTTTAGCCTTGATTTATCAGGACACTGTCTTGATCTATCTTGATCCTATTTCATACATATTTGAACCAAGCTGCACTTTTGGCCTACAGTAGCCACTGAACTGCTTGCACTCTGCTTTGCCACCTCCCTGATCTTCAGTAAAGACATACAAACACACTCATGTTTGTGATCTTCTAATACCCTTCAAAGTTTTCCCTCTGAATGCCTAAAGCAATCAAATTATCTCACAATCTCCTAAGAATAAAATAAATTTAAAAAAATCCAGAATGGCTTAGTTGATTCCAGGCAAAAGAATCTAAGACCTGTCCCTAACAATATATGGTATAAAGTCAACTAGCAGACACTTTTGGGTAGATTTAATCACAATATATGCTAGTGGAAGAGGCTACATTTCTGTACAAATGCAGTCTTCATGTTAATGCTAATAAGAATAAGCAATGTCAGATTGTTCATCAATTACCCTTTGAAATCTGTAATCAAAACCATCAATTATTCTTCTATACATATATCCATATTAATGCCATTTGTCTATCACTCCTCATCAAGGTGTTCCATTACCTGCCTGAGTTATTCTTTCTCTCATATTTCCTAGAACTCACTATAGACCTCAATTCACTGAATTTACATAACCAAGAAAAGTCACTTAAAATTCTCTCAAGGGAATAAATAATAATCAGCCTTACTTCAACAACTGCTTTCTCCCAGCATTCAAACACTTTACGTACTCGCTATCTGGAAATTTCCTCATACAACTGGTTTATTCTGTTCTGTACAAGTAGGGATATGACCAAACACAATGAGCCATTCTTTCTGTGAGCTAAGACCATTTTTTTTTTCCTCATCACAAAGAGGGTGTCCAAACAAATGAACTTCTTGCTTCCAAATCTCTTGCAACACTGATTTATCAATGAGCAAAATCTTTTGCTGTTAGCAGCCTAGAGACTGCAAGTTACACACAAAGAAGGCATCTGCAATCATTTTGCCAGCTCAAAGCTTCCTTTGTGAAAGTTTGTATTACTTAAAGTCTTTTATCTACAGGTAACACAAAAGTCACAAGAGAATTCTAAAGAGACATTTATGAATTTAAACCTGAGCTACAAAAAAAGAGGTTAAGAAGAGAGTTTGTCTTAATTGGTACTTTTCATGACTACTGCTATTCTGATTTACGAAATATGCTCAATTTTTTTAAATCATAATTCTAGCCATTATACAGTGAAAAACTTTGCATTTATTAAAAGCCAAATACTATTACTTAACAATTACTTATTAATTACTTACCTTAGAGCAACAGTCAAAAAAGTAATTTAAAAGAAATAGTTTATACCTATTTGTTCATAGCAGGAACTATGTTACATACATAGAGAAGCAGATTACAATGACTATGGTGACAAAGATCCCACTGCACGTTAGACAGCTCACTGGAACACTGCTGAACAGGCAGCACAGACAGGCCAAACAATCATGGAAGAGAAGTGAACTCCAGCAGGCTGGGAAACCTATCATAGACTCATCATATGATTACTAACAGGTGACTTAAACCAAAATCCGTAAATGCAAGTGTTCCTATCAATATAGCTGTTCTTTAGGCACTCAAATTTCCTTTGAGTATAAATCCACAGAGCTTTGATATTTAGGTGCTAGATTTACAGAGCTATTTCAATCCCTCTGACTGCCCCATCTATACAACTCACACAGAAACACTTAGTTCACAAGAGCTTTCCATGAGGAATTGTGTTATAGATTACAATTCACTGAACTGCATTACAGAATGATAGAATACCAGATTGGAAGGGACCATGAAGATCATTTGACCCAACCCTTTTGGCAAAAGCACAGTCTAGACAAGAAGGCACAGCATCCTGTCCAGCAGAATCTTTAAAATGTCCATTAGGAAATCTACCACTTCCCCCTGGAGATTATTCCAATGGTTTACTGTTCTCAGTGTGAAAAGTTTCCTTCTTCTGCCTGATTGGAATCTCCCCAGGAGTAACTTGTACCCACTATGCCTCATCTTCTCCATATGACTCCTTGGGAAAAAAAGGAGATTCCAACTTCTTTGTAGCCATCCTTTAAACACTGGAAAATGGTGATTAGGTGTCTCCTAAACTTTCTCTTCTCAAGGCTGAACAAACCCAGATCTCTCAGCCTTTCCTTATATGTCAGGTGCCCAGTCCTTTTATCATCTTTGCACCCCTTCTCTGGACGCTCTCCAGCCTGTCCACATCCTTTTTTGCATAGCAGGGACCAAAACTGAATGCAGTGTTCCAGGTGTGGCCTGACAAGTGCCAAGCAGAGTGGGATAAGGACTTCTTTCTCTTTGCTGGTGATGCCCCTGTTGATGAACATCCTGTTGGTTTTCTTTGCCACAGCAGCACAATGTTCTCTCATACTGAGCTGCTGTCGCCCAGGTCCCTTCCCAAAGAGCTGCTCCCCAGCCAGGCAGATCCCAGTCTGTGCTGCACTCCTGGATTATGCCTTCCTGGGTGCAAAGCCTTACACTTGTCCTTGCTGAACTTCACACTGGTCTCATCAACCCACTCTTCCAGCCTAACCAGGTCTTCCTGGAGGGTAGTGCTCTCTTCCAAAGAGTCCACTTCCCCACTCAGTTTGATGCCATCTTCCAGATCACTTATGAAGACATAAAAGTGCACTGGGCACAATACTGAGCCCTGAGGGACCCCACTTGTGACAACCAGACAATTTAAAGAGAATCTATTTACCACCACCTAGCTGAGGATGCAGCCTCTTAGGTCTCCCCACCCACTTCATGNCTATGCCTCATCTTCTCCATATGACTCCTTGGGAAAAAAAGGAGATTCCAACTTCTTTGTAGCCATCCTTTAAACACTGGAAAATGGTGATTAGGTGTCTCCTAAACTTTCTCTTCTCAAGGCTGAACAAACCCAGATCTCTCAGCCTTTCCTTATATGTCAGGTGCCCAGTCCTTTTATCATCTTTGCACCCCTTCTCTGGACGCTCTCCAGCCTGTCCACATCCTTTTTTGCATAGCAGGGACCAAAACTGAATGCAGTGTTCCAGGTGTGGCCTGACAAGTGCCAAGCAGAGTGGGATAAGGACTTCTTTCTCTTTGCTGGTGATGCCCCTGTTGATGAACATCCTGTTGGTTTTCTTTGCCACAGCAGCACAATGTTCTCTCATACTGAGCTGCTGTCGCCCAGGTCCCTTCCCAAAGAGCTGCTCCCCAGCCAGGCAGATCCCAGTCTGTGCTGCACTCCTGGATTATGCCTTCCTGAGTGCAAAGCCTTACACTTGTCCTTGCTGAACTTCACACTGGTCTCATCAACCCACTCTTCCAGCCTAACCAGGTCTTCCTGGAGGGTAGTGCTCTCTTCCAAAGAGTCCACTTCCCCACTCAGTTTGATGCCATCTTCCAGATCACTTATGAAGACATAAAAGTGCACTGGGCACAATACTGAGCCCTGAGGGACCCCACTTGTGACAACCAGACAATTTAAAGAGAATCTATTTACCACCACCTAGCTGAGGATGCAGCCTCTTAGGTCTCCCCACCCACTTCATGGACCACTCGTCTAGATTGTTACACATCAGTTTCTTTAGCAGAAGGCCATAGGAAACTCTATCAAAAGCCTTAAAGAAATTCAGGTGTATAACGTCCACCCCTCACTCCCCATCAACCAAGCAGGCTATTTTGTCACAGAAGGCAATTGGGTTTGTCAAGCACAATTCTTGGGGAATCCATGCTGGCTTTTCCTAATCATGTGCTTCATCTGAATTGTGACAATCCCCAGGAGAACTCATTCTGTAACATTCCCAGGGACTGAAGTAAGACTGATGGACCTATGATTTCCGAGATCTTTGAAGTCTTTCTTGTAGATGGGGATGACATCGGCCTTCCTCTTGTCTTCTGGGACTTCCCCCATAACCCCAGCTTCTCAAAGATAATACAGAGAGAGGTCTCACAATGACATCAGCCAGCTCTCAATACCCTCAGGTGGATATTGCCAGGACCCATTGATTTGTAGGGGTCAAACTTCTGTAGTAGTTCACATATCAAGTCTTCCTTCATTGACAATGGATCCACGTGTACATCAACCCGGATTTTTGTTCCTAAGGGCCCAACAGTACTAGCAAAGACAGACATGAAGAAAGCCTTGAGAACTTCTGCCTTTCCAGAGTTGTTGATGACTAATTTGCCTCTCCTGGTTAACAACAGGCCTGTATTTTCTTTCTGCTTCTGCTTGTTGTTTACATACCTGAAGAACTCTTTCTTGCGGTTTTTGACATTTCTGGCCAATTTCAATTCAAGGCGATCTTTTGCTTTTCTAACTGCATCTCTGCATACCCTGGCAACATTCTTGTAGTTCTCACCAGGTATTCATCCACCTTTCCATCTCTCTTACGCTTCTCTTTTGGTTTTGAGCAGACTTAGAAGCTCACAGTTAAGTCAAAGGGGTCTTTTGCTCTGCTTACTTCCCTTACCTTTAAAGGGGATGAACTGACTTTTGTGCTTCCAGGAGAATGCTCTTGAAAAACTCCCAGCACTCACTGGCTCCTTTATCCTCCATGGAATCCCTCCCAGTTGAGCTCTGGATTGGAATTTGCTCTTCTAAGCTCTAAAGCCTTTGTCACAGTACTAGCCTGCAGCATGCTCAGCCACATCCCAAATGCCACAATATTGTGATCACTACTGCCAAGGCTATCACTGACAGGTATTACAAAACAGGTTTTCTCAGTTTGTGAGTAGCAAGTCCAGCAGTGCCTCCCTCCTTGGTGGCACACCTAACATTTGTATGAGGAAGCAATTCCCTATGCATTCCAGAAACTTGATGGATGACATGTCAGCTGCTGTTGTAGTTCTTTCAGCAAATGTCTGGATAGTTGCAGTCACCCGTAAGAACGAGGGTCTGTTGACCTGAAGCTTGCCTAAGTAACCCAAATATTGCTTCATGGGCCTTATCCTCTTAGTTTGAAGGTCAATAGCAGATTCCTACTGTATGACCCTCCTTGGAGACAATGCCTCTGATCCTGGCCCAGAGCATTTGAAAGGGCTTCCATGATCGCCATAGTTGACCATTATATTTAAGGTTCTCCTTAACACAGAGTTTTACTCTTTCTCCTCTTCTTCCCTACCTGTCTTTACAAAATAGACTATAGGCATCACAATTCTCTGGTCATGTGAGCTGTCCCACCATGTTTCAGTTACTTCTATGACATAATCCCTTTCTGGCTGCATAAGGAGCTCCAGTTCCTCATGTTTCCCAGATGGATGTGATGAAGTGGGCATTGTCACTTTGGACCCAACTCCTTGAGTCCTTCACTTTAAAACTGGCCTCACCAGGTTGGCCAGCCTGCTCTCAAAGATTCCCTTGTCACTTCCAGACAGGTGGATCCCACCCCTCCCCTAACAGGCTACAGTCATCAAAGAATGTCCCATTGCTGTAAAAGCCCAAACGCTCATGACAGCATCAGTCACAAAGTCAGAAGTTGATTCATATAATACATCTTTTTCTGGCTGCACCCTTTCCTCTAACTGGTAAAATGGAAGGAAAAGACCAATACTTTTCATTTGGACTCCCAGGACTCTGTAGTCTTTGCTAATTTTGCTTTATATTGAACTGCTTTATGACCACTATTTTAAGAACATCTAAACACTAAAATTGTCCACTCTCCAAAACAAGTTTTTGTTAAAAAGGGTCCAACATATTTGTAAGTAGTGTTCAAGTTAGTAAAAATCACTAATTTTCAGATAGAACTTTTAATTTTATTCTAAGCATGTGAAACTCTACACTGTAACTCTTCAAGACTAAAAATAGTGTGATTGCCAGTCAACCAGAAATTTAGCATCCAGAAGCTCCTACGCTGCACTTGCCAGGAATGTCAAGACTTTGAAAAATCACATATATTATAACAGTCAAGACAAACTAATCTGTAACACAAGCACACAGAACACACTCTCTGATTATTCATTATTGTGATGCCTGGCAGTGTCACTGTAGTTCAGCTTCCTTCTGTATTTTCATTATAAACCAAATTTGAAGAAACATTTCAGCTAAATGTGCACACCCTGTTCTGCATGCCTTAAAAAAAAATACAGTTTCACATATTTAGGGATTACAACACTTATTAGTGACATGAGAATGTCAGGGGAAATGGATAGTATCTTTTAAGCAAAAAAATTCATACTGTTTTAGTGACCAAATACAGAGGTATCCATATAGTCTCAGACCAGAATTATGAGAACTCCTCCATGAGGAGTTTCAATCAGCAGTATTCTAGTTGTGTGAAACAAAACATGTTGAGTTTATATGCCTATTTTTTGCCTCTAGTTATTTAATTATCCATGTTTTCACAATTAAAATAAATCTCATTGGTTGACCTTAAGACCACCAGGCATCCCTGCAGCAAGGGCTAAATTCAAATTGCTATTCAATACTCAGAGTTCTAACTCTTCAACCATTTATAATGCTCTTGCTCTACTAGTAATTACTCTCCTCCCACTTTTATTTGTTGGAAGAGTTGAGAATACATTCTCTAAGGACATTACTAGTCTGAAAACATATTGTGTTTAGGCCTTTCTATTACTTGGAAGAAAAAATTTAAATCACAGAGTCTGTCACAGGGTGGAAGGGGCCACAGTGGATCATCTGGTACAACCTCTCTTCTCAAGCAGGGTCATCCTAGAGCACATTGCACAGAATTGAGACCAGACAGTTCTGGAACATTCCCAGGGAGGGAAACTCCCCAGCCTCTCTGGGCAATCTGTTCCAGCATGTGGTCACTAAAGAGTAAAGAAGTTCTTCCACATGTTTAGGTGGAACTTCCTGTGCATCAGTTTCTACCCATTGCCCCTTGTTGTATCGGTTGGCACCACCAAGAAGAGCCTGGCTCCATCCTCTTCAGATATTTATACACATTAATGAGATCACCTCTTCTCGAGGCTGAACAGGCCCAGCTCCCTCAGCCTTTCATTGCACAAGAGATTCCCCAGACCTCTGATCAACTTTATGCTCTTTGCTGGACAATGGCATTAGTTTGAAAAAAATGTCAAGATGGAATGCTGTTCAAACTTTTCCTGGTGTTAGGGACAAATACTGTTCACTGCAACACCATTTCACATACAGTCTTATGCCAGCACACACATTCAAATTAGAAAGAGGCAGGAGGAAGAAAAAAGGTTGGTGGCAGTCTTGTGAGAAGAAGACAGAATTAAAAACGAGCAAACAGATTGTAAGACTCATATTTTGCTTCAGTGAGTTCAGCTGAATGCCAGAACCTTGTCATACTTCATGTCTGGAGATGCAAAGATAACAAGTGTAGACTGAAAAAGGATGGGAAAAAAAGAAACAACAGAAGCTGTCACGAGAAAAAACATTCTACTTCAAGCAGCATCAACTGTAAAGGACACCTACAAGAAGAAGATGCAGTCTTGTCACAATACATAGTGAATTATACACTAAGTAGCTAAAAACAGTAGTCCTAAACCTTTAGGTTGTTGGTTTATTGAAGTATTTTCAGTCTATATGAAGGCTCTACCACAGGGATCGTATATTTCTATTATAATTGAAAGCAGTACACAGGTTAGTCTTCAGCCACTAATAAATTAAAATCAGTGACATAGCTCAAAAATCAGCAGCATACCTTCAAATACCTTTGTCAGAGAAGCTACTTTTGGGAGATCATGAACCTACTAGCACACCTCTATCCTAAAGTCATTATTTTCACAAGACATAGACATGCAACATCACTGCAATGACTGAATTAGTTTCTCAAATTATTTCAACAGTGAAGCAATAAAGCCTGTGAATGCAATGATGTATAAAAAAGTGAAAACATATGTCTCCTATAAAAATCTATGACTGCAAGCATAAAGGAACAAATATTTCAATCCAGAGGAATAGTTACTCATCACTGCCCAAATCACACTGAACCACTGCAAAAGCAAGAGACCAGATTGCCAAGGCAGAGAGGGAAATCTCAGACGATCCGAACTGCTGTTAAGCAGCCCAGCGCTTTGCACTTCATTCTGTTAGTCTAAGGTATGTTTTATGAAGTGATAATGCAGTCAATTTTACTTCAATGTGAATGATGAAGCATGGAGTAGGTTTTTGTTCTCAAGACCCACTTTGAGCTCGTAGCTGATGATCAGCTTGAAGGAAAAAGCATAGGATCGCAACATCCTGAGTAATCTCACCTGACCCCATCACTGTCCCTGCTTTGAGCAGGAGGCTGGATCAGAAACCTTGATTTCCCTCATTCTATGAATTAATTCCGTTTAATTAACTGTTAATTTAACAGTTCATTAATTGTTAATTTTCTAAGATAAAATGAGGTAAAGAAAACGATCCTAACAGCTTGTCATTAAATCATAATATAGCTGCATTCTAAGAAAAAAACCAGTAGTGTTTAACAGCTTTTTGTCCCAAAACAAGCTAGTTTTCCTCAAATAATCAAAATCCTTCCTAGCACTCACAAGAGGGGGGAGTTGCACACGAAGAATACCACAGGATGAGGGCTAAAGCAGACCTTTCTGAAAGAAGTTCCACTGCACCAATGGATACTGAAGCACAACTGACATGTTGCCACAGAGGATAAATGCAGTTACACTTTTGCACATAGTTTTATCTGTACAGTATCTATAAATCTCCATATAGCAAGTTGTAAAATATTGCTGCATTCATTGAATTGTACTAAAAATATCACTTTTTAAAATCCCAATATTTTAATTTAATAGTAGAAATATGTAGCTCCTACATAAACTTGTAAATACCTAAAAGGTGAATTTCAACAGAAGACTCTTGCCCTGTAAGCATCACTGTTCAATGAGATTTCCGTTAATGTTCTAGCTACAAAACTACTTACTCCCAAACACATGTTTTAAGCGGCAGATGCCTGCAACTATGAGAGCAAATGTGTCATCTCAACTTTCAGTAGAGGTGGCAGAGATTGTAGGAAAACGCACATCTCTATTAAAGATGCCAAACATTCATAAAGTTGTTTTGAAATAAATGACTAGAAAATGACAGGGAAGCATCTGAGAAGAAAGGTGTCAAAAAGATCATTTACTTGGACAATCATATGCTCCAACAGTCACTACAATTTGCTGTGGGAAATCATCATTAAAAAAGCCTCCACATGTGAATGCCCCAAACCACTTAGTCAAAGGAGGACAGGAGTTATGCAAAGCACCCAGAGTTAGCCACAGTTTTAAAATTATGTGTCTGGACTCACACATCCCTCTCCTCTTCATGCAAAGTTTTCAGGATTTGTTTTAAAGGCTTTTAAATTGGGGGGAACGCACACAAAAATGGGGGATGGGGACATAAACCACAAGAAAACAAAACAAAAACAACACACACACAATACTAGAACAAGAAGCTTAAATTCTAAACAGAAAAATCTGAGAGCAAGTAGGGCAGGCAGAACAAAAAGCACATCCCTCCCTTTGTTCATTGTGTCCTTGGCAGACAGGCCTGTGCTTCCAGCCAAGTCTAGTGTTTTCTGAGCAGTGGCAGATTCTGCTCAATTACCCCAGTCCCTCAGCAGCACGGCCTGTCCCCTCGGAGGCCTGGCTGCCTGCTCCCAGCTCCTCAGCGCAGCCTTGCAGCCCCTCAGTGAGCCACGGGCATCAGCAGCTCCCTCCGCAACCCTCCTTTTGCCACCCTTCAGCAATCTCTCAGTCCCTTAACCTCTAAGCCAGCTCTCATGGGAACAAGCAATTTCTCCCTCCATACAAGAGATCCACCTATCCTTGTTTTAAAAAGAAGAAGTGAGTCACGATGCATTTTGTCCACTGCAATTTATTTTGAACTTCCTAAGCAGTTTTTGTTTTACATAAAGGATCAAACCAAAGGCTTGCTTAACACAATAGCCTTGTGTTAGGACACACAGTTATGAGGAACCACATGGTACAGTAGCTCAGACTAGAAAATACCTGGTTAGAAGACAGATGTTACTTTCATAGTGAGAGAATGAGAGATCCACTAGGAGACCTAATAAAAAGGCTTAAACCAGGCAGGCATATGAAGAAATAATGCCAGAAATACAGCTCAAAAACATTCACGTTAAAAATCAATAAAATTAATCACTGGAATCAAGTTTAATAAAAAACATTTTCAGACTTCCACAAATCTTCCACAAAAGCATCCAGTCTTGATTTTGAAATACATCTAATCCAACAAGTTATTGATTTAACCATGGAAAGACTATGTTTGTGCTATATCACAAGCTAAGATGAACTTAAAAATCTCCCTTGAAAAGATTTTATCTTCATTCCTTACAGCTGGAAACCATTTTATATTCTGATGCCTAGCATTTACAAACCTTCCAGAACCCCTTCTCTTTAGGAAGGATACTGAAACCCTTCCTGGCATTCTTCTACAGTCTTGGCCCCAGGAACATAGTAGAAAATTAAAATCTATATTTCCACTATGTACTAAGATAGACACAAAATCCTGTGCCTCTGAAAAGTGGATTTTTAAAATCAATATGGATTTACACTCCTTATGAGAGAAAAATTAATAAGCTGACTTTCCTATCCTGTTCATATGCATCTCCATTCACAGCCAGAACTTGGTATATCATAATGCTTAGGGCAACAGATTGCCATGAACATACACAGTAATTTTTAGAAATGGGTATCCCTGATGGACAGGATAGTCATAACTCCTGCTTCTTTTATTTTCTCAGCAGCAATAGGAACATGAAATCCAGGTTTCCACCCCAGATCCCTTCTCAGCTTCCTGCCCACTGTCCTATACAACAGAATTCAATCTTTCCTATGCAGACAAACACCTTTAGGCAGGTTACAATGTGATGTCTCTTCTAATTAACTTCCTCTTCAAGATACCCAACTCAAACGTCCTCAATTTCTCATCTGAGTTTTTCACACCTCTTGTTTTTTTTTGTAATTAACCTTCTTCAAATCCTCAGTAAATGTGCAGTCCTTCATGTGAAATAAAGTCCTTGACATCAGAATCCGTATGACACCACATCCCCCTATCAATGTAAGAACACTGTGTATTCCCTACTACTCTCCACTACACTTAGCTTGTTTTATGAAGCTTCTCTTGGAGGTCACCCATGACATACAGATCCCATTCTTAATTTCAAGCCAACTATTTGCATGCACAATTGAACGGCCTCCATTCAACTAAGTATTGTTTGCTTTTTCAGTGTTAAACTAAGCCTGTCTTTTTTTGTCCTTTTATTGTCTCCTGTTAGTTCTGAAGTTCCTCGAAACACTATAACCTGCCTCATTCAGCCCAACCGTGCAAAGTGTTGTCGCTTTGGGGCACTCCAAGGGAGGTGACACGTCCTCCCTACCCAGCACTGTGCGGTAAGGCCAGCCTGGAAATAGCACGTGCAGTTCTGGCCTCCTCAGCAAAGGAGACATGGACATACTGGAGAGAGTCCAAAAGCCACATGGATAATGAGGGGACTGGAACTTCTACAGGAAAAGGCTGAGAGACCTGGGACTGTCCAGTGTGGAGAAGAGAAGGCTCAGGGGGACCTCATCAATGCATGTAAATTCCTGGAGGGAGGGTGCAAAGAGTCTGAGCTGGGGTCTTTATGGTGGTTCCCAGTGACAGGACCAGAGATGGTGGGAGAAAACTGAAACACAGAGGGTGCTGTCTGAACAGCAGGAAACATTGTGTTATTTTGAGAGTGAATGAGCACTGGCACAGGTTGCCCAGAGTCTTCCCTCTTTTGGATACTCGAAAGCTGGGCATGGGCCAGGGTAATACACTGTGCATGGCATGGCTTGAGCAGTGGGTTTGGACCTCCACAGGTCCTTTCCAACTTCAACCATTCTGTGATTCTGTGGTTATTAATGTCTTTTTCAGATCATTAATAACCCTAATTGACTTGTGGGGTTGCCAAGAAAGAATCTATTTCTACTAACTTCCTAATAGTAGATGATACTTAAACAGCAGCCCTTCACCTCTAACAAATGTTTAATGAATTAGAGCAACTCACAAGAAGCTGCTTTTGAGGCATCTTTCTTTTTAATACTTGGAATGCATTCACAAACATGCAAATCAAATATCCTGTAAATCATAAAGGCAGTATTGCCAATTTCGGAAAACAAAGATACAGTTCAGAGACGAACTGAAGAAATAAGTGTTGACAAATCAAAATACTAGTAAAATCTAAAAGATATTTAGTGAAGCTTAGTCATATTTAATAGTTACCCACTGAGAAAAATTCAGCATGTGTAAGATTTCCTTGAAACTGAAAAAAAAAAAAAGGGCTTAAAGTTTCTTTAGAACATTGCCTTTAACAGTAGAAAGGGGAACTCAGAAAATCATAGATCCTTGAAATCAAATACTATAAAGGGGTTTGTTGTTTTGGGCTTTGTTTTCTTTATACAGTATATATTTATAAAAACCTGGAAGGTAAACAATGCAACACAGCCGAATCAAAAGCTTGTCCAGAACAAGGACTTGGTTAGACTGCAGCTAACAGACCTGGCTGCCATATGAGCAGCGCCACGCACAGACTGCCATGATCAAACCCACCCTGGTGGCACAGCCAGTGTGAGGAACAGTGTCCTGGTTCCAGCTGGGACAAATTTTCTTCTTAGTAGGTGGTACAGTGCTGTGTTTGGGATTTAGCATGAGAATAATGTTGATAACACACTGATGTTTTGGCTGTTGCTGAGCAGCTCTTACCTCAACTCAAGGACTTTTCAGTGCCTTGTGCTCCGCCTACGAGCAGGTGCACAAGAAGCTGGGAGGGGGCAAGGCCAGGACAAGGGACCTGAGCCAGTCAAAGGGATATTCCCCACCACAGAGCATCGTGCTCAGGGTATAAACTGAGGGGAGCTTGCTCAGGGGACTGACCACTGCTCAGGGACAGGCTGTGCATCGGTCAGCAGGTGATGTGCAACTGTACCATGCGTTGCTTGTTTCTCTGCAACTTAATTTCTCTCTTTCTACTGTCTCCCTTTTTCTTTAGTACTGCACAGTACTGAGTTGCTGGCTATGGTTAAACCACAACACACAGGTATGTATAGAGCCAGGCAGTCTGTCTTAATGCTAACATTTGAGTTGCTGGAGAGTACCTGCTGATATCCAAATTGTGCAAAAGAAAAAAAAAAAAGGCACTGATGAAACACCATCAAATCATAGGGCTGTATCAGATATTGTTCTACTAACTCAAATATATAAAAACAACAGGAAACATTTAAATATTTTGGTAACAGCAAGTACACTAATTAAATCTGCAGGTGGACATTAAATCAGGAAAATGACAAACACTCAGTTGATCAGAAAACCAAGTTAACTTGGAAAAAAATAAAAAATTAAGGAAGGTTTAAAAGCCTCAGACGGAGTTGAATTAAGTTGTGTGCAAAGCACAATTTTGGCTGTAAATAATCAACCATACAAATCTGTAATGGAAACCAACTATTAGGCAGCATTAGAGCAGAAAAGGATCTGTGGAAAGTAACAGCATTGGTAAACAGACAAAATAAGCCTTTTACTCTGCTTAGCATTACAAATACCTCAACCTGTTTTGAAAAGCACATCTCCAAATCACATAGAACAACTGGAAGAATTCCAAAAGCAGCCACACAAAAAAAGGAAAGAGGCCTTGAAAACACAACCTGAGAAGAGACTTAAATAGACTTGTTCAGGCTTTACTGGACTGAAAGAATATAATATAAATAGAAGACTCCAAATGGCAAGGGAATACACTTCTCTTTGTGGATGAAAGGGGCTCAAACTACAGAAGATTTAGGCTAAATTTAGGCTAATTTCTAAGACAACCTAACCACAAGAATAGTTAAGCACCTGTACAGATTGCCTAGCAAGACTAGAAACTTTGCAGATTTTTAAAAATTATTATTTTTTTAAATATCTCAAACTGCCTTTGATTATAAGTCCAGATAAACTCTCAAATCCCTTTCAGGCTCCTTTTCCAGAATTCTATACCGGACTTTGTTCACCAAAGAAACACTTTTCAAAATGAGAGAAACAGAGTCTGCCTTAAAAATTGTCCAGTATGTAGAGGAACAGATATCTGTATTTAAAGTATTTGTAATTTACAGTCTGTTAAGAGCTCAGATGCAACGAGAAGGAAAAACAGCTGTGGGAGCCAGTCAAGATACTGATGATCTGGCAAGACAAACTCAAGTGCAGGAATGAGAGACACACCCATGGGAGCTGTTTTTGTATTCTACCACTTCAGTAACTACTCAGATTTTTTTTAAATGCATCCAATCTTGTCAAATCAAGATTATCTTTGCTGAAAAGATTTCACATTTTGCATTATTCAGTCAAGTAGTTGATTTTGAACACATTTCATACATTAAACATTGTTTAATTAGGACTTCAGCTCTGCTGTGAGGGCAGGCAGTCTACACCTCCCTTATCTCCCGATCAATGCAAACAAATATTTTCAGGTGAGAATGAGCCTTTGGAACCAGTAAATTCAGAAACATTTGTTTGCTAAGAGGGAGATAACCTAAAACACTTTTCTATCTTCTAATTTACAGACTACAAATATTTTGTGTATTAAACTTCTCTGCAGCAAGTCACAGAACACATCATTAAATGCAAGCGTAAAAAATGCAAGTAAAAAAAGTTGAGCTGGGCTTAAGTTCTCACCCACACCTTTTTCCTTCTACAGATATCACTTTTATTCTACATGCTTTTCTCTTTGGAAAGCGAAATGTAACATTTCTTATTAATTCCTTTGAGAGGACAGGGACTCTAAGCAAGCAGACAATCTCTGAAAAAATGGAGAAATACAAATCGCACGCTAAGAATATTGGATTTCTTAACCTCCATAAAAAGGGGCGAAATATTGAGCAAGATGCAAATATCGAAATAGAGCTATCATTTTATTTAGCACCATCTTAAATCTGGATGCAAAGTCTGTGGACAAAGCAATTTTGACAGCAGCCCTCTGTAGGGCAAGTTATTTCTAAAATTTTCATTATAAAAAGCCAAACAGGAATATTTACCTCAGGAACTGGTGTAAAGAATTGGTGGATTGAAAGCCTGAGAGCTAAATTCCATCAAAAGCTTTGCCCCTCCTCCTCAAGCAGAGATCTTGGACTCTGCAGCAGAACTGCACCCACACATTGATTCTCACAAGTCGTGCCCTGATGAGCACAAGAAAGAAAGACGCAAGCAGACAAGCATGAAAATAGAGGAAGGCTTCTTCCTTCAGAAAGGCACTTCCAGAAGTGTTAATCTGTGGACATAAGTCTTATTGTTTTCTGCTTTTCAGCAACTCAGAGAAGACAGTGTAGGAAGAAATGGAATTTTGATTCTAGTCTACTCCCCCTTACTTTTGCTGATCTCTTCATAATCTACCTAGTCTACCAAAGAGTATAAAAATCAAAACCAAAGTAAGACACAAATACAGAAACTGTCCTTCCTTTTAAGAAAAAAAAAAAAAACACAAAAAACAACTCCCCACCAAAAAAAAAAAACAAAAACACCCTAACCTCACCCCCATAAACAACCCCCCACACACATTAACTTTAAAGTACTTATAATAGTCTTCAGTCCAGAAAAAAGCCTTTAATTTTCAATTAATATTTTCACACCAACAAATCCTGAAGAATCAATCCCTTTCTAAAAGTCTAAACTCATCTAAAAGGAAGGTGTATCCTTAGTTCATTTCAATGCTGACTTACACCCTAGTAGTTGGTCAGGAGACTTTCTGCACCATGTATTTTAGACAGCTTTGTGTTCCAGTGGAATACAAATGTTCTCTTACTATCTACAAATGTTTCCTATGGATTTGGAGCTCTAGTTATGCAATCTCTGGAAATCACATTTCCTTCTATTTATCTAGTTCAAACAGCAGGGAGATCTGAAATTTCAAGAATAATATAGCATCTTTCATTACTGCAGCCAAATAATCTCTGGAATAGCCTATGACGTTTAAAGGGTAAAGCTATTAGTCTGCTTTTAGAAATTAAATCACCTCTCCCCCAAGATTTAGTCAGAAAGTATGATGCAAAGATATCAAAAAAACTGACTAACTATATTGGTACACTAAGTCAGAGGTCCTGCTCCCAACCTGCCTTTCACATTGTACTTTCCTCTGTTCAGTTTGCAATGCTGAGCTATGTCAGGCTATAAAAAGACAGCAAACGACCAAGGATTTGTGTTTTGTTGTTATTTGTTTCATGAGTTTTGAGTTTAGGTTTGGTGGGTTTGGTTTTCTTTTTGTTTCATTTTGGCTACTTGTTTGTTTGCCTGGGTTTTTTTACAGCTAACACACCCCAGAAGGAAAGATTATCTCAAAATGAACTTCTAAAAGATCCCTAAAGGAAATGAGATTTTGACACACACTGTGATGCACCATGTTTTTGGGAGAGTAGTTAATCCCCTTGAAAAGAAGATCTGGAGTACTGAAATAATGTGGAAGTAGAAGGTTCTCTAACCATACTATCCAACACAAAAGCCTGGAAAAGACATACAACAACTTCTTTCCTGTCTGCAGCTGAAAGGGCCTTCCTCTGCCCAGACTTGAGCATTTACAGAAAAACACAAGAGCACGAAGTACGTAACAGTCAGATAAATATCACCAGTTCAAATTCAAGAAAAATGGACACACCCTTTGAACTCAAAAGCATGGGAAAGTGTGGTAGTTCACACACACAAGGTCAAGGCACCACAAATGTTCTACAAAGAGACTGGAGAGGCAGGCAGTAAGAAAACAGCAAGGAATTACATTGTTTCACAGGAATGCAACCATTAGCAGGTTCTAGGCATGGAAACAAGGTTCAGCTGCTGAAGGGGAACATGAGTGTACAAAAGAACGACAACGTTTGGCGTGCAGTACAAATCAAGTCCACAGAGATAGGTGAAGGTTTTGAAAGCATCACAGATTTAGGACGGTCAGTGCTTTCTTCTCCACTCAGTTTCAACTTTTCACAATATACAAGGGAAATAATTTTTTAAAAAGTCAAATTTATGTCCCAGCTGATTGAACCAGTTGGCCAATCTCAAATGCACAATCATAGCATTAGCTTTCTTTCACTAAGAAACTGGGGAGGGGAGGGGGGGAGAGAGAATAAAAAAAAATTAAACCAACCGTACAGAGCCCATCACACACTTTCATTTTTAAGAATCAAAGGGGACCATAAATGGCCTGAACTGTGGAGGAACAATTCACAGGATCACAGAATGACTTGGATAGGAAGGCACCATCAGGAACATCTAGTTCCAATGCCCCTGCCATGGGCAGAGACACCTTCCATTAGACCAGCTTGCTCAGGGCCCCATCCAACCTGAACTTGAACAATTCCAGGGAGGGAATCCACATCTTCTCTGGACAAACTGCTGCAACAGCTCACCATCCTCACAGGGTAGTATTTCTTTCTTATATCTAATCTAAACCTACCTTCTTCCAGCTTAAAGTCATTGCCCCTTGTCCTATCACTACACGCCCTTGTAAACAGTCCCTCTCCAGCTCTCTTGCAAACCTCGTTTAGATGCTGGAAGGTGCTCTAATATCTCCCCAAAGCCTTCTCTGTTCCAGGCTAAAAAACCCTAACTCTCTCAACCTGTGTTCATGGGAGAGGTGTTCCAGCCTTCTGATCACAGTCCTGGTCCTCCTTTGGACTCAATCCAATAGTTCCACGTCCTTCTTATGTTGGTGAACTGAGATCTGGACGCAGCACTCCAGGTGGGGTCTCACAGGAGCAGAGTAGAGGGGCAGACTCACCTCCCTGACCTGGCCAAGCTTCTTGTGACGCAGGCCAGGATATGATTGGCTTTCTGCACTGCAAGTGCACATTGCCAGCTCATGTTGAGCATCTCATCAAGCAACACCCCCAAGTCTTCCTCTCAATCCACCCTCAGCCCAGCCTGTGGTTGTGCTTGGGATAGTCCCAAGCCAGGTGCAGGACTTTACACTTGTCCTTGTGGAGCCTTTTGGCGTTTGTACAAGCCCATCTCTCAAGCCTGTCCAGGTCCCTCTGGATGGCTTCTCTTCCCTCCAGTGTATCAACTGGTTTGATGTTGTTGGCAAACTTGTTGAGGGTGCACTCAATCCCTTTACCTTTGTCACTGATGAACACTTCAAACAGAACTGGTCCTAGTATAGACCCCTGAGGGACACCACTCACTCATTGCTGGTCTCCACTTGGACATTGACTGTAACTCTTTAACCCCATTAATACTAAAATGAGAACCTGATCTTTGGAAATCTGCAAATGTCTTTAAGGTTATCACTTTAGAATTAAAAAAATAAAAGCAAAATCAAACATGTAATATAATAAACCAGTATTACCTCAGATACATAAAACAGGCAAATAAATACCGTGGCTAGAAACATTTGTACAAAGCCAGTTGGGATTGTTTTGAATCTTAATAGCTTTTCTTAAGGGAAAACACTCCAGTGCTTGCCCTGCAGAAGAAAAGCTCCTCCTACTTCAGTAACAGCCTACTAAAGGCACAAGGCAGCTGTGTGCCCTTACCACAAAGAGGGCTAATGGAATCCCAGGCTGCAGTAGGCAAAGTTCTGCCAGAAGGTCAGGAGAGGTGATCTGTCTCCTCTACTGGGCATTGGGAAGGGCACAGCTGGAATGTTGGGTCCAGTGCTGTGTTTTTCAATACAAGGGAGACAATGAAATTCTGGAGAGAATCAAACAAACAGCCACTAAGATATAAGACTGGAGAATCCATGTATGGAAAGGGTGAGAGAGCTGGGTGTGTTCAGCCCAGAGAAAAGGCTCAGGGGGATCCATCAGCATGTGTAAATACTTGAAGGGAGGCTATAGACAGGACAGAGCCAGGCTCTTCTCAGGGGTGCCCCATGACAGGAGTGTGCCCAAGGCAACAGGCACAAGCTAAAACACGGAAGGTGCTCTCCACACTGCAGGAGATACTGACACAAGTTACCCACAGGTGTTGTAAAGATACTCCTTAAAGATACTCAAAAGCCATCTGGATATAGTCTTGAACTCTAGGTGGCCCTACCTGAGCAGTAGGATGATCTCCGGAGGTTCCTTCCAACCTCAAACAATCTCAAATTGCACAAAGACTTTTTGAGCTGTTACGATTAATAAAACAGATTATTTCAAGTACACATAAGAAAACAAGGACTTGCTCCTGTATGAGTCAATCCTGTAACCTCAAGCCCAAAACTTTGCCATTAGAAAATAAGATACTGACAGAGCAGACAAAGTAACCAGTTGCTGCAGGGTAAGGCTCACTGCTGAGCCTTTAACAAGAAATGTCTGGCTGAACTGAGGCTACCATTCATTTTCTCTTTCTACCTCCTCAGATCTCTTGGCATCTAAAGCATCCAGCAACCAGCATCCATCTGGCAGGAGTCCTATTCTGGAATCCTTCAGGCCCTCAGACATAGCGGACTCGGAACTTCTCTGGCAAAAAGAACCAATATTTCCATTTGCAAAAGATTCCCTTTGACAGAGAATCCTTAACTAAGCACTCTGATAGTTCAAGGACTGCCTGCTGTTGTTACCCAATGACAAAGCCCCATTACTCAAACCTAAGAGAACAAGAGGTCAGGACAGTAATAAATAAACAAAGTCCATAATTTGAGTCCCAGTTATTCTGTTTGGGTTGTTTGGCCTCCTCTTTCCCATCCCATCTTTTCTCAACTGCGTAATGAACCAGCATTTGCATGAGTTACCTGTTAATCCCTACCTCCTACAGTTTTTAAGCACACCTGCACACAGAGACTGGAGCAGAGCAAGAATTCTCAGTGCCAAGTAGAGTAAAGGAAAGTGACCTAATACAGGTTGGCCAGGTATCTGCTCAGTGACTTGATCAAATGCCATTTCAAACATGTTATCACTGTTTATGTCTTGTGACATGAAAACTGAAGCAGTGTATCCAGAACAAACTGGACAGTGTCACAGTGTCCCTGTGTGTTTGCAGATGATGGAGAAAAAGAACAATTAAGAAACAGAAACTATTTTCTGGTTGCTCACATATTTTCACTCTGACTACGAGAAGATATGGAAAGAAAATCCAACATGTGATTATAAAACACTGGAGAAACACACTATGGATAAATAATGGCTTCATTTCACAACGAACACGAGCACACAGCAGGTCATCATCATTCTGGGAATATATACTTCAAACAAATGTCTCTCAGTGCTGACTTGAAGAATAAGTTTACAAGTAATATACTGAATGATGGATGTTCCTACATCAGTTAACACCTATAGCAGAATATTAAAAAGATTAAGAATTCCTTTATTTTTTTATTGGTTTTGCTCATAAACACAAGATAGTGATGCTTGTGGGGAATGGATATATTAGCCAACACTAGCATTGCTTTTACCATTGCCCACTTTACCAATTTCAAAAAGTATCACCTACCTTATAACCCAAAGCATTATTATTGACTACTGAAATATACAGGATTTACTACTTCCCGCAAAAGGGTCATTTCTGTCATAAGAACTGGACAGGGACTGCATCTGATATTTGCATGTGTTTATGTTGCAATTTGTATCTCGACCCTCATTCATAAGAGGATGGTGTTTAAGAGCAGAAATCATTTTGTATTCCTGAGGCACTTCTACATTGCACAGGGAATACTTTCCCAGGATCTTTGAAAAATGCACTGAGTTGTTATATGAGTAGCAAAACACAGCTGGCACAAACTACTGCACTTATTCCACTTCTAGATGCCACAGGCTCCTTTATTCAGGCCCTTCTACTAGTTATACAGATTGTGTCACATATACTAATTGCTCAAAGGTGAAGTATGGAACAAAAGCCAGAGAAACTAACCAGCCTCCAAAGCCACATACTTTGCATCAACACATGAGAATAAAGCTTTATTTTAATGCACTTTCAGAAGCTACCCATGAACCAAGTTTTGCTTTCACATTAGAAAGCCTTAGCTTTTTCAGGTTGGAGACATCCTACCTGGATGTGGATGTTGATCCTTCAGACACTTATACAAAACAAAGCAACAGCTGTTATTCTGTTCTCCAGCAGCTGGGAACGATGAAGAAACCATTGGCTTCTGGCTGCAGCTCTGACACCAGCTGGTAGCAAGTCCCTCAGGCACAGGAATAGTACATACCATATCATGGTGTCCTAGACCCAATTTTAATTTTGTTACCACACAAAATGGTAAGAATTTACCATGGGAACAATTCTTAAGCAATAGCAATCATACTGCTTACATGCATTTCTGAAGCAAACCTCTCAGTGAACCTACTGTGGTCAAGAAACTGAAAAACAAGGCCCTCAGGACTATAGTTTTCTATGAATGTCCTCTGCAGAAGAATGTGCCTACAGCATGTACTGAGCCTGCCACAGCACCATGGTCATGCAGAGGAAGAGATCCAGAGGAGACTGGACTTTTGTTTCATTAGAACTGGAGACAAGTGGATACTGCTAATCAATGAAACCTTCTTCCATCTTGTAGGGGGAAATAAAAAGGCTCTATTGGTTTTTCTTTTGATTTATTGTAACACATTTACCAAGTTTTAGCTGACATGTGTATATCTTACACAGGGAAGCACAAAATCCTATTTCTCACTATACACATACCACCTCATTTACACCGCACAAGATGTCCTTAAAGCATTCAATAGATTATGAGCCACATTGAAGACAAAAAGCTTTCTACAGAAGCAATAATACCTATCACTAAAAAACAGTACATGATATCAGAGCCAGAAGACAGTGATTAGGCACATGGATGATGACACAGCATGTATTAATAGATTAATCTATTAAATGGATACCATGGTGGAGGGACACAGAAGAGGAACACACGATGAGCTGAAAAGCCTGAGACTTACTAAACAGTATCCAGGATATGGGATTTAAAACATCAGACACTCCTAAAAAGAACAGAATACTAAGAGAAAGAAACCCACCCATGTGACTGTTACTTAAAATTGTGCATTGCTTGTATGCATTGTGCATTCCCACGTGGTATAATCTATTAATAAAACAGATTATTCACTCTTTAGGTAATAGCACACCAAATTACTCAGAGCTTCCTTTTGCAAGCCTACTGACCTTACAGTTCTGTTGTGTCTGTGATTAGTAATGACTGCAAGAACCCCCCCAGCACTTGGCTACACTACTTTTTATTTCATCCAGTTTTGAAGATTAAAATCATGCAACATTATCCAATGCTTGCATCTTCTTACCAGATGTAAACACACAGCACACCTGTTTAAGCACCATATAGCTAAATTTTCACAGAAAATAGAACATCAAAAGTTCCACTACCTCTTAAGTCAGATGTAATATAGAAATCACGGAACAAATTACAGTACCTTTATTTATCCATTTATCTTTTAACATAATCCAATGCAACTTTTAAACAGAAAGTTTGAAATTCATTACTATAAAACAGTAAGCTTCCCAGCTGAAAATTATGCCAACTAATACATAAAGAAATAGGACTTCTTGCACATAGCCCTCTTAAAGGTGATTCATCCATACTGGAGAGTGTCAGTAAACAATTTGCATATCTTCTCATTGTATAAAAGAATGGATTTCTTGTTTGAATATTTGAAAAACGTTTGTCTTCAAAAAAACTGAAAAATGAATTGAAAGTAAAACCGAACTTGCAATGTCAAATACTCCCTCTGATATTTCTTTATTACTCAGCCTGGCTTCCACCTCTTTCTACTTAGAGACACGACTACTGTACTTTCTCTTGGCAGTCTGTTTTGTGTGTTTTGCCCTCACATTCCTTTTTATTGCTGATACTACCTCTTATAAAAAAGGATAGAAAGACTACTTGTTGCCTAACATGGTCCCCTCCTACCAAATCAACTGTCTCAATTATAGCTGGCTTATTTCACTTTAAATTGAAATGAGCCTAGTAAATTTAATAATGCCAAATCTGTACAGTTATTAGGTGGGGGGAAGTTAAAGAATAAAAAGCTTTTGTGCAAGTCCAAGCTGCATGAAGTCACCTCAAATAAATTTTAAGCTGTAATAGACATTGAAGCAAGACACCAAAAGGAAATGGCTAGCATGCTTATGACAACTGGAACTATCCAGGATCATGTTACTGTTAAGGAAGACTTGGGTTTCATAGGGCAACCTGTTGCAGTTGATCCTGCTTTGAACAGGCAGGGTTGGAGTGAGAAACACTTCCCTCCTCAGCTATTCTGTGATTCTGTGATCTCATTTTTAACTTCCAGTAAAGACATTTGATCTACAAAACCAATCAGCTTTAAAAGCTACATGAAGCTTACTAACATTTTTAATTGAGACACTGGATTTAAAAGATATTTTTATTTTTAAACAACTGATGCTTTTTATTTGCATCCACCTTGCCCTAAAGGAAACAAAACACAAACAGAATTTTTGGCTTTTGCTGTGCATTCCTATCAAGGGTCATCACCTTTTAGCTCCAACCCAGACACTTTGTACACCACCACCTGCAGTTCTGCAGGTGAAACTGACTTGCATAATTTGCAGCCAACAGTTCCATTAAGGACAATGAAATCACTGTTTGCTGAGCTTGTCATAATTATTCAAATGAAATTTGTCTCAAATACAAGATATTTCACCAAAGAATAAAAAACCATGCAGAAGTATGCTCCTAGAGAAGAAAACTGACTGTACATGCAAGGATTCTGTGTATTAATCTTTCTATCCCAAATGTACTGGTTCAATTTAGTCAATGCCATGCAACCAGAATTTTTAATCAACTCTTATTAGCAGCAGTCTTTGCCAAGAGCTGAAGAAGAACACAGCTTTCACTGAACTCTTCTAGGTACAATTTATTCTGCCACTTCATTTTGTAGGGAGCCTGATTTATTTGACATCAATAGTTTGTTGAGGTAATAAACCATGCAGCAATGATACCATGACTCAGAGCTCATTTGCTAGCAGTCAAGTTGCTTGGCAGTGTGACAGCCAGAGTAACGTGCCTTGAAGAAGTATCTGTATAGATGTTACAGCTTCCAGAGATTACCAAACAAATACAAAGCCCAGAAAACATGACTTGACTCCATCAATTTTCTTTTGCTTGACTGATTGTGCTCAGCTTCACTTTAAGCACAAAGATTAAAAAAAAAAAATAAAAAATTAAGCAAGACAAAAAGCAATAGCTACTCTGTCCCAACAGATTTCTAACACACCCAGCTATTTTACACTACTGCTTGCTGCCAAGAAGGGTTAGTCCTCTATATGCCTACAGAAACCAAGTACACAGTGTGGAAAAAAACTCGTATCAATTTAAAGTTTAGGGAAGTAAGAAAATCCTTTTTCAGGTACACATCAATACTCCATAAGGTAGAGCTACTTCATATAACAGAAGTCCAGAAATTTTTTCACCTGAGTTTTTTCAAGAGTGATAAAAGAGGTTTTATATGCAAACGGCCATTGTTTAAAATTCCTGTTCTCCTGAGAACTCTTTTCTTCTGAGTAACACCAGCAATGAAGAAAAGGTAAAAATAAAAATTAAAACAGTCTGATTTAGATTATTCTTTCTGGAAATATCAAGTATAGAATCAGACTTTTTTTCTGGTTGCATTAAGGCAGCATATGCCCCCCTTCCGTACCAAACCAACTGAAACAGCTACAACACTTCAAAAATGCCTTTGCATTGTTGTTTATTATCTTTATCAGCCTCTCTACTTAAGCATAACCTTCAAAAAGCTGCAGACACAACATGATTCCTGTCCTTCCTTCTTTCTCCCTATACGTATATGGGGACACACACACCAAAGACTAAGGAAATTTAATCTTTATTTAAAAGTACAGCAAAAAGTGATAGGCATTACAGGTACAAAAATTCTAGTTCTCTTTTCACTCCGCTTCTGTAATTACGAAAAATATGCACAATAAAGGCCTTTTCACGCAAACATTCCAACTTTAAGCAGGATATTATATCAAGTTATTTTTCAACTTACGTTGTTTTAAGTCATGCATTGGGTTCTATGCAGGCACAGCCAGAAGAGCTACAGGAAGTTATCAAAGTGGATGAACTACTAATGGGTAGCTACTTAAAACAAATACTTTCAGAAGAAATTCATGAGGATTACAAGGAAATTCCTGTGTACTTCAACAGCTGTTTACTTCAACAAGTGCTCACTTTTCAAGCCATTGCAGACAGACATCCCTTTACATGGCTATTTTTGTACTGGTCAAATCTCCAGTATACAGTGTTAGTCATTGCTTCCATTCACGATCTTCAGAATATAAAAGTCTGATCTCTGCATAAGCCTCAGAAAAATCATGACATTCAGCATTACTGAACACCTGACTGACAAATTAAGTGCCACAATTAACATGCCGAGTGAATTAGTTCACTCAGATGATCAAGACTTATTTGTCTCTGATCTGAGATTTCTAAGACAAAAATCATCAAATTCTCCCCACCTCCTTTGCCAAATATCCCATTGTTTGTCAATGCCACTGTAAGGAGTGAAGGCAAAGGGGAGCAAGGCATTGCTCAGTTCTGGCTCTGGCTAGGACAGTAAGGGAACTTACTGAGGACTAACATTCCCAAATCCCAAGGAAAGCGACAACCAGGAAGCACATCCACAGAGACCAGATCAGTTAAAACCACAGTTTGCTTACTCAAATTCAAATATGTCTTTACATTGCCATGTTCAAACAACTCACATACGTGGGTGTAGGTACAGTACAAAGAACTGTACGTCCATCTAAACAAAACAGAACCACAAAACAGCTGAGGTCAGGCAGGGACCTTTGGAGGTCATCAGGTCCAACCTCTCTGCTCAAGCAGGGCCACCCAGAGCCAGCTGCCTAGGACTGTGCCCAGAAAGCTTTGGAGTATCTCCAAGGAGGGAGACTACAACCTCTCTCACAGTAAACAAGTGTTTCCTGATGTTCAGGCAGTATTGAGTTTCAGTTTGTGCCTGTTGCCTCTGGTCCTGTCACTGGGCACCACTGAAGGCCTGGCTCCCTCCCTCCACATATTCAAATATGTTGCTGACACCTCCCTGAGTCTTTTCTCCAGGCTGAACAGTCCCATCTCACTCAGTCTTTCCTCACAGGAGAGATGCTCCAGTCTCATTACTTTTGCAGCCCTTGTGGCACACACATCAGCTCACTATGTATTTACTGCTGTTCATAATCTTGGGTCTCTGGGTCCTTCATTAATTCACTATCCACAAGTTAAATATGTCACAAAACAGTTGAAGATGTTATTTCTGGCATTATTAAAAAAAACATAATTCACTTAAGTCTTAGCAGTTCAACTCTAGACTTCTGGAACAAGAAAAGTATCATCCTGCAACTTTAAGCATAACACAGAAGGTATCACACATGAACAGCATGTCTATTGCTTGATTTTACATTAGCATATTTAAGAAATTTAGGTGAACACTGTAACAGTAATGATTTTTAAAAAAACATCTGTTTTCTACACTAACACAGCTAAAACTTCCAAATTTTGTCAGTGAAGTCACTGAGGAAACTACAGACTTCAGTGAAGCACCTGTGAGCCCTATAATAACTGAGGGACATTATATACATTTACAAATTAAGTTGATTTCAAAAGTTGTTAAACTACAAAATACAAAGTTTCCTTCCTTTTTAATATGTTCTTCACACCCCAGACCTCAGGTTTTCCCTTTTTCTCCCCTTCCCCACCCCCCAGTACTGTTGTTTCATTAAGGCTTTCATCTTCAACATGCCATGTACGTCAAGACCAACCTGGAAGCAAGTGCTGTGCAAGGGTCAGTTCCTGCAGGAAAACCACAAAGGTAGGAACTTCATAGTAGAGACACTTTTAGAGTCCAGTGGAAGTACATTAAGAAAGAAACAAAGGTTTAGAGGAGTACCAGTAGGAGATGTGGAAGTGCTCTGGAGAATGCAGAGGTTTATCAAAGGCTTGCTTGCTTCAGAGGGCAAGGAAAGCCAGTGCACAGTAACTGAATTGACAGCAATCTAAGAAATGTAGTTGTCTCTTCCTTGTTCAAGCAATTTTCAGAGAGGCTGAAGAGAGTGAGGAGCTGTATTAGAGGGTAGGGAAAGCAGGAAGAAGGTGACGAATAGTGATTTTCCCACCTATACACTCATGAAACCTGCAGGATAGCAAGCAGGGCAGGGAAAAGAAGAGGGGCAACTTAGTTTGGTGAATAAATTTAGATAAAATACGACAATACTTTGTACACTACACAAGTGCTTTCCCCATAAAAAAGTCACTTTACATCAGATATAGGTATTTGGTGTTCTATGGACTCCAAGGTTATGATATTCATGAACAAGGCCGGTAAACTCTAACTAGGACTGCCAGCCAATGGGCCCCTCCATGATACAGAAAGCAAATCCCAAACCTTGGGCTATGCAGGTATATCCAAGCATCACAATCAGCTGCATATATGCACACACTTCCCACTAAGACATTGATGGGGTCCTTCTCCTGAGCCCTCGTGGCAGCAGCTGAACTCTACTACACAGCATTTCACGTTCCATGTCCCCTGGGCTCCATGAGACACATTCATAGCCCAAAGACAAACACTGAGGTGGGAAGGGGAGTCACATTAGTTTCTGTTCAGACTGCCAAACAGAAAGCTGTAAGGGGCATTTTCATAACAGAAAATTAAGAGTAAGTGGTGCCTTCCTTTAGTAAAAGGTTGCAGGCATCATTCTTTCTGGAATACTCTGGCAATGGAGGGAGCAAACCTTGTACAGTTTTGCCTGTATCACCTAACAGAAAAAGCTCCTAGAGCTTCCCATACAGCATCCAAACATTGTCCACAACTTGAACTAACAAATTACATTTTTTCCCTCCATTGAAAGAAGAGATTTTTAGTTTTATACAATGGCACATTAATTCATATGGTGATAGAGCCACATAAGTTCAGTGGTCAAATCTAGGTCTTCCCCTCTCAGCTGCACAGTAACAGCTGTGGATAACACAGCAAACATTCCAGCAGATCAGGCCATGCACTTAAACCAGCTGGTATGAATTAGGAGGATCAGGGATTAAGAGTTGCCTTGCTCCAGTGCAGCAACGTTAAATACACACATGCCTACCTGCCTCTCACTATTAAGAATGTAAACCACTGGACTTGCTTTTATGAGAAACCTATGTAACTTGTTTAATGATAAAAGACCAAACTATTCCCGACAGGCACCTCCCTTTGCTGCATTTAACCATATTAATAATGTCTTTTAAAACACTAAGTTACATAAGTTACAGCTTATGTTGCTGAATGTCTAAAGAGACATTAACACGAACAAGTTGCTTTGTAACAACCTCTAATCAAATAAACCGTTTGTATATAAACCCGCCCTCCAATCAAATAAGGTTCTCTTATATTTGCAGTAGTTCAAATGTGTCAGGCTTTGAAGAAAATCCTGAAGATAAGAGCCTAATATGGGATATCTGGAGCACAAGTCCTATGAAGAGAGGCTGAGGGAGCTGGGGTTATTTAGTCTGGATAAGAGAAGGCTTAGAGGTGACCTCATCACACTCTGTAACTACCTGAAGGGAAGTTATAACCAGGTGGGGGTTGGTCTCTTCTCCCAGACAGTCAGCAATAGGACAAGAGGGCACGGGCTTAAGCTCTGCCAAGGGAAATTTAAGTTAGATATTAGAAAAAAATTCTTTACAGAGAGAGTAATCAGGCATTGGAATGGCCTGCCCAGAGAGGTGGTGGATTCACCGTCCCTGGAGGTTTTTAAACTGAAATTGGACGTGGCACTGAGTACCATGATCTAGTAAAGGATTGGAGCTGGACCAGGGGTTGGACTTGATGACCTTGGAGGTCTTTTCCAACCCGATCAATTCTATGATTTCAAAAGACAATAACATTATATTCAGTATCACAGTATAGAGCAGCAGAGTGTTCTATAATGTAGGATCATGAACTAAGCCACCCTGCTTTGTGCTTTCTGTGTTAAGCAATTTTTTTCTTTATTTCTTTCACCAGCATCTTTCCTAACAGCCTCACATACTTCAGGAACCTATTCAAGCAAGGATTTGCTATTTTACTAAACATTTATGCAGGAATTAACACAGTGGGAACCTAATTTGGTTCTGATCTCTAGGCTAGTGGAATAGTAAAACATATGCATGCAGTAATAAAATAAATGTCTTCCCTGCTTTCAAGAATGATTGAAAAAGAGAAACAAGTGTTATTCTTTATGTATTCAGATACTGCTAATCTAATCATGTGTTCAAGCAAACTTAAAATAATGCCCTATGCATTTTACAAATGTATTCTTTACCTAAAACAGCATTCACAGTTATTAAAAAAAAAATTTAAATAAAAATTACAAATACAGTACTGAGACAAATTTCTCACACAAATTCCCTTCCCTTCAGACATCTTCCTTCTACTAGCATACACTGTTATCAAATTACATTTATATAATTAACTCATTTGTGAGACACCTAAATTTAGGTTTAAATAATGATGAAAAAAAATGGAATGCATAGAACACAAAAGAAGTCTCAGTGGGATACTAGCAATTTTAACAAGCTTTAGATATTCCAAAAAGCTGGCAAAAATTTCCAAATAAGCTATCATTTCTCCTGGGAATAAAAGCATGGTCAGCAGAATTCAAATACTGTAAGGTTATGAGACAACTAGAAGTATGGCACCATTACAAAAAAAAAAAAACCAAACACCAACCCTGAAACAGTAGCATTCTTGTAAAAGTGAAAAAAAAGTATTTTAGAATGGAAACTTACTTGTGCATATTTTCCACTCCTATTATGATCATGATATAGTAGGAAATTCCACTTTGTATAACAAAATGTAAGGCATACCTAGGGGAAGAAAAAAGTAAACCCTTACAGCATTTTCTTTAATGACAAACTGCATGCATTTATTTAATATGAAATTAAAGAGGTTCAAAGTTTAATCTCCCTTTAGCACAGCACAGACAGCAGTAATGACCAAAAACTACAGACTTTGCTGGAATGCTCCAGCTTATAAACAAGAATACAGTAAACGTTGATAATCCTTAGAATACAGAATATATCTCATATACTTCCACTTGACATTTTTTCCTGTGTAAATAATATGAAAGTTTTGTGGTTTAACTTCCATAATCATCTTTTTACCCATTTACAACAGTAAGTATCTCAGATAAGGTCAACAATATCTTAGTATCCACAATATCAGCACATGGCAAGATTTCCCAGTCAAGAGAAACACTGACCATGTCCAGCCAGTCTCTTTGTCCTGGGCTGTCAATAACTAATAAAGGTATGCTGGTGATGACAGTCTCAAAACGACAAAAAACTCTACACAGAAACAACCCACAGATTTATTTCCCAAAGGTGCTCTAACTTCTTCTTATTTATTTTCCACAGCTATCACAACACCATTGCTTTGGGGGTTTGCTTTGTTTTTTCAGGAAGCTGTACTTCAGTAAGCTGTAGGGCACTGGTAGCAAAGCAGTGCCAGTGGTTGGGGAAAAAAACTGATCCTTGGTAAGCTGACTCTTTTTAACTCTGGTGCTATAACTGCCTCAGCTGCATACTCATGTGTGCTCAAGTGACATACTCCTCTAGTTTGGGAATTTTTTCCCCATAGAAAGCAGCCTCAACAGCAGCTACTATTTTGCTACAGTGATACTGTTTTCTTTCATCTTATCACTAGTAGTTTCCTAATTTAACTCCTACTCCCCTCATAAGGAAATGACTTCGAAGACTTTCAACAAATCCTACAGAGTGTACACGTGATGAACTGAGGGAAAACCAGTCACTTGGACATGAATTGACCTTGAAAATCTTGACTCTTTATGGAAGGTCCAATCTGCACATGCTTCCACGCTTCACTCCTAGCTACTCTCATCTAAGATAGGACTACTTAAAACTCAAATGAACATTTAATATAGCAATTGCTATATTAAAAAAAGTATTCTCTTTTCTTATCAGCGACATTAGCAATACTGTGTAGCAAAGACAGCCATTAGTAAAATTATGCAAATTTAAGTTTAAGAAGTTTGTTTCTTCTACAGAGAAAGGATAATATATCAAAGCCTAAAATGGTGGAGTGACATGGAATACCATATCAGGATTACAGCTGCTGAAAACGTTTCTCTTTCAGAATTGTTATCAATAGCAATGTGATTGATCTTTGATTCAAACATCAAAAATCATATTGAAATACTATATGCAGTAGGGAATTTTAACTACATTCAGAGGGTATTCTGGGTCCTTTATGCTATTTGCTATTATGCCAAGGTAATTATTCTTCTCTTCCCTTCCTACATCCCCATCACAAGTACTACACAGGTGACTGAAAACGAACGCACTTGAAGATGACAACATAGCTACTATTAAATATCCTTAGGTATTAGGTGTATATATAGGGTGCAGATTCCAAACTATTTCCCACATTTAGATTTGCATGATCTTATCTGAAAATCTACATTTACAACAAACACTATATAAGAAAAGAGTTTCCTTCTATAACACCCTTTATGGCACAATCGAATAGTCACTGAAGATGTACCACAGGCTGGTAAGCCTGCATGTAAACTTGATTCTTTGGGGAGGGCAACCAAAAAAAAACAAAAAAAACAAAACCCCAAACAAGCTCTCAAAAAACCTGCTTGTATAATATGCACTTAAGTAACAGGAAAAAATACCAGTTTTTAAAAGAATTTGTACTTTTAACACCTCAAATTATGTTTTCTTTTCATTGCTTCTCAAAAGCTTTTAGCTCCACAACTGCAAAACAGAAATTCAGTGTTAAAATAATAGCTTTAAGTATGATCCAAACCAAACTAGAATAATCTGGATTTCTACTACAGCATAAAATGTATCTCTTATTTCTTTCCAGGGCATATTGCCAATGAGAGGCTTCCACAAATAGTTATCTATGTCTGTTGAGGGTGGAGGTTGTTTCTTTCCAAAATCTCCCATACCCAAATTTCACATATGAATATACTGATAACACTTTCTAATTACAAGTTACAATGAATGATTTCTGCTTCCAAAGCAATGGTTACAGAATGTGCTTCCAAAGCTTATACAGCTCTCAAAAAAACCACACAGTAGCACCTATCTCCCATATCATCCTCCTTACTTGGTGCTAAGACTGGAAGTCTTTGACATCTGATCATTCTCCCAAAGCAGAGTACCGTGGCCAAATGTTTAAGAAACAGGAGTTGTAGAATTTTATGTAAAATTAGATTGCACATGTAAATCTAAGGAATAAAGCTTACTCATTTCTTTTCTTGAAATTTAAAAGTGATACATATCAACTAATGTTAAGAGATCCCTGCAACATGCCAGTATAGAGGCCAACACCCTCTGTATTTGCAGACAGATGCACATACACACTGTGTGCATCTTCCCACCTGCACAACAGCTTGATTAATTTCCCCAAGTTCAGTAACACTCTGTAACAGTCAGCATAAATAAGTCTTCTATACACTTAAACCTAAGTAAGCACTTTGTTTAGAATCCAATAAAATGAAACTGGCACTTAATTAATCTTAAACTATCTTGGGAAGATGTGAGCTATGTAAGCTCTTTCTGAAGGAAAAAAAATTTCATGAAACTAAATGCATACCCTTTTCTAGCTCTACTAACATCCTGTTTTGTAACACTGAAAAGATCAAGGGTATGCAAAGAGCAGCCACATAAAATCTATGTTTGAAAAACAACCACGACATCCCTCCAAAACATTAAAGAAAAAAAACCCACATAACACTCAGAAATTAAGGACAGCTCCTTTTGAGCTGTTTTATACTACTAGGAGTATCATCAATACTGCAGTTCTGGCCACTCTTCCTACAAAAAGTCAGATTGTATTCAGATTGTATTCAATATTCAGAAAAAGACACAGCAAGTTCCCATGTGGTGAGTATTTATGGGAAATTACCTTAGTCATCACACCCATGCTGTGCCTCAAGAGAATACTTCTCCAGTAAGTTTACACAAAAAAGAAGGACAAGTTAAACAAACCGCACCTGCTTCATCCTCCCACAACCACAGGCAGATAGTATGGTAGCTACCAATTTGCAAATGGAAGATGTTTCAAAATTTGTGCACCTCATCAGAAAATTTAAGCTAAGTTCTGTATATTTGCAGCAGCCAAAACCCGACAGAATTAAGTGATAAGGTTCTTCAAAAGTCCCTGAAAAATGAATTTAAGTGCAACTTACCATCCAAAACAAAAAAGTGCAAGATAAAGGCCCAAGAGGGTTGCAACAACATGTCTTATAAATGGGCTAGTTTTGCTTGAATGAAGGTATGTTCGAAACCAAATAGCCGCAAGCAAGGCAAACAGTTGGCACACTACAAAGTTGACCTGCATAAAAAAGAACAGAAAGAAGTTCTCACACAAATGTGTATTAAAAATTAACAGAAATACCCACACATTTTTAGCAATCCACAGAACCTTTGGCTCTGCCATGGTTCTTACCACACCATACGAGCCTTAAAAGAGCTTCTCCCGTGAGACCCTCCCCTGCTAAGGCACAAAATTGTTCCCTGAGCAACTCGGAGGAAAAGCTGTATCAAACTGTGAGGCAGTTTGTGCACAGTTCAAGAAAAAATTTTCAGAATTTTCTAAATATCAAACTACTCCATAGACCATGAAATCATTTCTACTCTTTCAGTAATGTGAAGATCTGGGCTGGGTTTTTATTTGGTTTTTTTAAAGTGAGGATGACTTGGAATTACATATCAGCTCCAGAAATCACTGACGGATCACTACAGCGGTCTGTGCAGAAGCAGAGCTCAACAGAGTGCACTTCAGTGGCATGTAATCAGATAAACAGCTTGGTTGCACACTGGATTTTCTTCTCATACATTCAAGTAGGATAGTTTCAGAAATACCTCCTCCCTTCAGGACGTTTATTCTAGAAGATAGAAAATTTCTTGTATATTAAATATTTAAAGGCATTAGGACACTGAAAGCAAAAGTGGAATTGAAAAAAACTAAAGCAGTGAGTAAGAAGAATCATTCTGACTGTGGCCTGAAAAAAAATTAACTGTAAGAGCATGATAAAGAACTAAATTCCTCAAATAGAGCAACCATTACCAAAAGTGTCCTAAGCTACAAAAATTGAATAAATCCCTTTATTTAGAAAACAACATTTCTCACTCCATAGACTTTTTTTTTTTCTTGCATAGAAAACTGCCTAACAATTTTCCCAAGCATCCCCCGCCATGACGAGCAACAGCTTGGGGACCACTGCTTCAGGTCATAAGCCCTTCAATACAAGAAGGTTGCATGTACTGCATGCTTGACTGGTCCTCCACACAACAGTGTTTTAGACTCCTTGATGTCACTTAGCTGAAATATATATTTAATCTTAACACCACAGGGTACAGTGACCATACTATTTTTATGTTCACAACAGCAGACCTAATACTGATGTTTACAGCAACGCAGTGCACGCATCTAGTACTACTCCATTCCTTTACCATTTCTCAAGCAAGTTTCAGGCTGTAACAGGCAAAGGTAAGAGTACACAAACATGGTTATATTAAAGTAGAAATTAAGTAACATAGATTCCTCATTTGCAAATCCAAGGATAATTTTCCTTCTTCTGAGCCACTCCAAAACCTCCTGTAATACCAAGCTACAAAAGCATTAAGTGCTACCAGGGAAAGACACTCAGAAGCAGGGCTGCTCGTTTTCATTGGAGCAGCTCCCTAAACTAAACTGGCACATATGCTTTGCCATCCATTCTCTTACTTCCACATTTCTATTATGCTTTTAACAGTATTTGAAAAATCCTAAATAAATGAGGAGATATTGTTTCAGGGCATAAGTTGACCTGTTTTCTCTCCTTTATAAGCAATGATGCAAATGAAACAGAGTGATGTTTATAACTCAAGATGATTCTATGGATTTAGTGGAAAAGTTTGATACAAAACAGTCAAGCTAAATGAACCACTGAAAGGGAAATAAACTGATAATGCTTTAGAAAAGAGGGCAAGAAAGAAAAATTGAAGCAAAAAAAAATTAATTATTAATTCAGTATCAACATTCATATGAATATTTGTTAGAGAAATTATTCTATGTATACCACAAAGTACACTTCTGAGCCAGAGAACTCTCACCCTAGACATACTAAAAGGTAAAGGGAGACAGAAGAAAATTGCATATTCACGGATATGCAGTGAAGCTGAGGTGAAGAGACAGAGGGGAAAAAATGGGTCTGAGTACCTTTCCTTAAGTGGATAAGTTTGCATTGCTGGTTTTTCTGAGTATCCAGACATCAGTGCTTTGGCTGCATTGCAGATAATTTACCAACCAGTATCACATGATGCCCTTCTTTTCAGATTACTACTAAAAGCAAGTACGCAAGACTCAGGCAGCAAGAGAAGTCATCACCTGGCTCCTACTATTATCATGACAAAGGGTAGAAGAGTTTGGCATCTCTGACCTGTAGAACTTAAGACCAGACCCACAAGCAAATCTTCCAGGGATGTCAATTCACGATGTTGGTGTTTTGAACACGCAGCTAAGTGACACATTCCAAAAGCTTTCCTTACAAATGAATCCAGTGCATACTTTGGAAGTGCTCTTCCCCTAAAGTGCACAAACATGCATACTTGGAAACAAAAGACATCACCAGAATGTTCACACACCACACTGCATACCTTCTCTACTCTCACCAATCCCACCCTTATCCTTGCCTCACAGTGCAACAAAATGCAGATTACAAAGCACCAAGTGTCTTGCAAACTTACATCGCACCAAACCCTACCAAAGCTTTAAGTACATATTTGTAAAACCAGCACATGCAGCACTCAAGATTGAAAAGCCACACAACTAAAGTTTAGCGTTTATACATAACTACTCCTGGCAATATTCTATTTTCCCCAGCAGGATTCATTCAGCAAATGAACAATTGCCAAGTTTTTGCCCTCAGCCTATGACCCATTAAATGCTTGCCATCTGCATTCTATACTGAATATAAAAACCTTACATTTCCCCATAGATGCGTTTATGTAGATCTATCCACAATGGGGGAAGACTACATACAATAAATGCAAATTTTGCAATAATTTTGCAAGATCAATATTCTTATTCCTGTTCTAAAGGTCAGTGACTGGCATGAATGATGAAAGCCCAAAGGGTAAAATAAATGCCCACTAACTTTGATTGCCCAATTTCAGATATGCAGTGCCTAGTTTTTCAGTCAGTACTTTTAAGAGAATTTTAAGTAGAGCTGTGCTTTGAAAATACAACTTCGGCTGCTATTTTGATTATCCAACATGTCTGTAAATCGGGCCGGAAGTATCTAAAAATGCAAGCAAAATTTAAAATCATCACCTCAACATATTTTCTTTCTACTGTTTCTCCAGGTCACAAAAACTCTGATTTACTAGTGATTTGCATTCCAAATAAGAGAAGGAGCTCATATGGAAGAGTCTGTGACCACTACTGGGCTCTGTTACAGCCACAGAGCTAATATTTATCTGACACTTTCTGACTTTCAAGTATCTGCTATCACAAGCTATATATTCACTTGGCAAACATTTTGAATATTTGACTTCTTACATTTTTAAAAAAAAAACTAAAAACCTAGCATTTCTACTACAAAAATCAAAGCTTATCCATTCCCCATCATCTGTGAGATTTCTACCACTTGAGCTATCAAAAACATGCTCTTATTTCCACACAGAAAGAAGATAAATCCCTTGCCAATACTACGGGAGGTGGAATGAAAAACAGACTGCAAGGTCCCAAACTCCATGGCATGCGCTTCCAACTCCAGCAGCAAGACAGTACATGCATCTACACAGAGTTTTAGTTCAGACCAGAGAGGGCTCCTGAAGCCTCCCAGTTTTCTGCACTTCACATGCTTTGGCAAGTGTTGTACAGTGTTGTCTGAATACACAAACTGGATTTGTTTTAAACCAAACTGAACTAGAATATCTGTTTCAAAGGCAAGTGAACATTTAGCCCATGGACCGACCTAGGCAAAAGCAGCATTTCCCAATATTACCACAGCATCCATGTTGGATACTCAATGCCAACCACTTCATTCCACAGAAACATTCTTTTCAGTACTGCACTACTCATTTTATTAAACAATGCCAAAATTTAAGATTCAGCCTTTTCCTGTATACATCGCCCATCTTACCCCATGCTGACCAGTGTGGCATTGAGACACAGCTTCCCTGCATCCACACACTGAGATAAGACACACAAAGAACTGAAAATACACAGCTTGCCTTGGAATGATGCACAAAAGTTATCTGGCTGCCTAGGAGACAAATGGAACAGCCACTCAGCAAACAAGCAGGAACAAGGACAGAGCTGGACATCACTGTCTTGAAAGTTTCCACAAAAACCATGTAGTAAACCAACCAGTTACTTTGTGGGCAAATAGTATATATGCAAACTTCAACATCCAGGAATGTGGATGTTGCATATACCTTTTGAAAATTTACACCAAGCTCCTATAACATTGTGAGTATGGGCAAAATACAACTTTTAAGCATCTCATGACTTTTTCAGATGTTAGCAGAACACACACAAAGAACAAAGATGACACATTCCCAAAAGCTACATGACACATTCCTCAAACAAAGGGAAAAAAAAAGTCTGATGTAAATCCATGGAATGACAAGTGTCACCCCGAGCAGTTATAATTTAGCACACGTACAAGAAAATAAACACAGAATTTTTTACCTCCTCAGGTTCAGGACATCAGCTGCTCAGGCTATGAAAGTAACACATCAAGGTCTCATAGAGAGAGCAATGTGTAATTACGTATACATAAGAATAAAAACCACACAATTACAATGTAAGTTATCAGCACTAGTTATTCAGCAATGAATAGCACAAGCGTGTTAGAGACGCTAAGCTCTTACAAAACCTGCTGTGTGTAGCCTAGCGGTTTCAAAATGAAATCCACTACTCTGGTTCAAGACCAGTTGCACAGCCAGGGCAGTTTACAGGCACAGCTCGTGCCAAATGTAACAGTAAAACATGAACACAAATTCACGGTTTCAGTATTTGGAGTAGCTACATAAAATGCAAATCCATTATATCATCAATTGCATTAAGCTAGCTACATAAGACATTTTCCATTTGCACGACCTCTGCAAAAGTCAACAGAAAGTTTATAAGAAAACTTTAAAAGACATTTGTTCTAGTATTTAAAAAATTAAATGTAATTTATGCCATGCTTTTGTAAAAACAAAGTTATTGCTTAGGAAAAAAAAAAAAAAAGAAGTGTTTCAGGGATCAATTCTTAACACAAAGTAAAAAAAAAAAAAACCAACAAGAAAAAGAGAAAAAGGTCACTGACTGCTGCAAGGATTTTCATCATCAAGAGGAAGTTTTAGCATAACATTTGATTTGAACAGCTAGAAATCTCCCACTTTAAAACACAGACAGCATCTTTAATAAACCATTAAAGAAATTTAAGTCCACATTAAAAAGAAATATAAAAGGAAAGTTTATTTCTTCTGCAAAACTAATTTTAATATATGCAAATTTTACTAACTAATACACATTTTAAGCTAAGCTTCCTCTTCATATCAGCTATATTTTAATATCAAAAGCTAATTGCTGCAGTCAAGCCCTCCAGAATCCTGCTACTTCGCAGCACAGAAGGCATTTGCCTCATTCAGAAAAGTTGCCAAAGCAGAGAGGGAATTCTACTGATACAGATAATTCCCAGCTGGATGGAATAAGTTAATCATAAAGGCCCACACAGCCTGCAATGCACTGCAAAGCAGCAATGTGGTGGCAGAAGGTTTTGCTTCCTGGCTGTAGCAAAGGACCGAGAGGCACACAAAGAACAACAGGTACTGCCAAGTGCCCCACAGGAGCAACGGTGATCTAGTGGGTGAGGTACCAAAGATGACTCTGGAATGTTGCATTTTACCCTTTCCTCTGCCAACGACCCACACAAACTCTTTGCAAGCTGCCTCGTGTTTGTGTTTCTCTATTCTCTCATTTTTAACAAATATTCTCCTATCAGAAGAAAAATCAGTATTGAAACCTTTAAACCACAATGAATGCCTGTGGCCTCAGTAACACACTGTGGATGAATTAAAACTGACGTGGAGGTTTTGTTTGGTTGTTTTGTTTGTGTTTTTCTGCACATTTTTGCCTGTTTGTTGTTTTGTGGAGGGTTTTTTAAGTTGTTCTTGGAAGAAAAATAAGAAAGCAGTTTAGTTCTTATTGCTGATAAATTAGGCTTTGAAAAGATTACCCAAATAAAAGCAGAAGCACTGAAGCCTAGCTGAGCATGTGCGGAGCCTAAAATAAGAGTTTTAAGATGCTTCATATGCAACAGTCAAGAACCTGTGGAGATGACAATTCTGCAGATACAGATACACAAGTCCCCCCTCCCATGCCCTCCCCCCACTTTGCCACATCTTGGCATTCCTCCATGGAATTCAGTTTTTCTGACTTGCAAGGTATCAGCATTACTTGTCTCCTTGTCTATACCAATTTTTGAACCTCCATTCTCCATTGAACCTCAGAAACCATGTTATCACAAATGCCTCCTGCTTTATCTGACACAGCTAGTGAGCAAGGTGCAACAACTACAGTTACTGGGGGGGGGAAACATTGTAGAAATAAAATATTAACTAAAAAAAACCCCAAACAACACTTTAAAAAGAGCTCTTGCAATTGCTAGGAGGCCAAGACAGAATAATGTAAATACACCTTAAGAAGCACTGATCTTAAAGCTGAGGCTTTGATTTTATTTTTTTTTAAATCTATAGGGCTACTTTGGCAGTAAGATTTTAAAAACAAACCACTCCAAGCATCATATTTGTTGATAGATAGTTGTAAAACATTGCCAAGCATTATCATAATTAATAAAGCATCAGTTTTACCTTGTTCCTCAAACATCATAATTTATTGTTCTTGCTCCAAGTCAAAACCATTTACCTTTTCCACCAAAGCAGTCAGCTGAGGAATGAAAAACATCTACAAGTGTTCACAGAAAGCTGGTTATAACATAGGAAAGATGATGTTTCTCCACAGCAACAAGAAAGCAGTATTGATGGATATTCTTCTGTACCATTTCTAACTTTCATCCACTATTAAAGGAACAACTTGTACAATTATCCAATAATTGCCTAATGCCAAACCACTAAGAGTGAGAATAACTATTATTTGAAGTCAATTTCAATTTTCCAACTATTTCCTGAAAATTGCTGCACTGATACTAAAGAAAAAAAAAAAAAAGAGATAACATTTTCAATAGTAAAGCTGAAAAAAGCAATTCCACAACAAGGATAAAAATCAAACTGTTTGGTAAAAAATAACGTCAGGAACAGGAATTGAGAGACACTGGCACAGATATTTGATAAAGTTTAAGGGTACTTAAGAGTAATGTATAGAACATTTCTTCTCTGACTGATAGGAAGAAACTCAAAGATCATAAATCTGGTGGAAATACTTTCAAATGCACTTTTTATTCAGTTATTAACAAGTGTCTTACATGGTGAAAATATAACCAATTAACACTCCTGCCCTGAAGTCTCAACTTTACTTCATGACTGAAATGTGAAGAAAAGGAGGATAAGCAGCAGTGGCTACTTTGGAGTTGTATTAGTATGGGAGATGTTTGTGTGAAGGCTGTAGGTTCTTTGTAGCAAAGACAGTATTGCTGAGTGTTTATACAGCATCCAATGTGAAGGGACACTATTTTTCCACATTAAACATCCAAGCAGAGCCTTGTAATAGCAGCCACTTCCTTGAAGTGCATACTCTTAACGTTTGTGTTAGTCAACATCAAAATCACTGGCAAATGTTTTTTAATATTGCACAAATATACTTCATCTTCACATTTATTTATTGGCAGTGGAAGGGACTTACTCATCAGATTCTGATTTTTTTCTTTACAAGCTGGTTTCAGTCCAAAACATCAAATCTAGTCATGACATAGGTTAATAATAGTACTTCTATTTCCAGTAATAACTCTCAATTTCTAGTTTGCAATTCTTAAGTATGCTGCAGAGAGTGAAGCACACCATCAAGAACATGATGTAGGCAATAGTAATCTGGTTTGTGCAATAAATGAGCATCAAATCCAATAAGCTTTTTCAAAGAGGGCTTACTAAATCACTACTGAGAATTACTCTAGGAAAAACTGTATGACTAAATGAAATATAAACATACACATTTTATAGTGAAAACAACCAAAACTAACTCATTAAGGACAGAAGGATGTCATCTGAGGGGTGTGCTCTCTAATGAGCTCTTGAAATTTCAGCATTATAGATACTGAGTTGTCACACATAAAAGCGTTTATTCACAGGAATAGCCAAAATCTACAAAGCAAGTGTGGTTCAAAGGTGGAATTGGACTAAGAATGCTGGCTTGAGTTTTTTGCTTCTGTGTTTTGTTTTCTTCTCCCTTCAAAAACAAGGACCTAAACCACTTGCTTCTGTTGGAAAAAAAACTGGTTTGGCCAGTTCAGGATTGCAGATCTCAGACTACCAGGGCAAAAGGGTTTACAACATCAAAACACCACAGCCTGGCATGATGTTGGCAAAACACAGTTCCAAACAAAGACCAACTAAGCTACTGTGTTTTTACAAACAGGGCTTTTTATCACATACTCATGGTGCACAAAGTGAGATGAACTCAAAATATCCATTCTGTCACAAATAACAGCGTATACAGGATATTCAAATGCATATTTGAGTGACAAGCTCTTATTTTAATTCTCAGAGAACCACTATAGTATCTGAAATTTTGTAAAACTTAACAAGCTATTCACTTTCCTAGCCATTTAAAAATAAAACAAAATAATTAACATCTATGGAGGCACTTTTCCTGAATGCAACCAGAAACTGACACTCTCTCCATTAAGATCTACCTCAGTACAATTATATTCTGCCAATACCTGAGAAACTGAAATCCATCCTAAAATAAGCAAAAGACATTCAAAGTAACACTCCCTTGTCCATATAGCCTGCAGAAATCCAGTAACAGCAACAGTCATTTTAAATAGCAAGTAAAAAAAAATATTGCCCATCTTTAAAATGGACAGCTTCTCAGTGCTCTCCATGGAGGGGGAAACAAGAGAGCTTCACTATACTCTCACTTGAATGCACTACTGTTCAACTCAGTCTCTACTTCTCCATGTCTCTTATCCTCCTGCTCTTCCCAATTCAGGAATCATACGCACAGAATCATCTCCAAACACCACAACACCAACCCTGTAAACATTTGCAGTATGCAGCAATCCATACAAGTAATGGACACTACTCTGAGCTGCTACAACTTTTCAAATTAATTCAATTTTTAATAATATTTTAGCAACATTTAGAAATACACTTCCCTACAAAAATATTTTATCTCACTTCTTACATTCAATTCCATTACAGATAACCATTTGTTAACATATTCTAAGGATAGACTGTCTACAAATCTCATAGCCATCACTGGGCTTCTAAAATTCCTGCAGATTCATGGTGACAGCAAATTCTTTCTAGTCTTTCTACCATGAAGAATAAAACTCCTTTTGTTACTGTCTGGACCTTCAGTCCACTTTTCCAATGACATGCTTAGTCAACCAAATTATTGAGTTTGCGTGTACATATATATATATATATATATATACATACACACACACAGACACACACACACACAGACACACACACACACAGACACACACACACACAGACACACGTGTGTGTGTAAGCTTTACAGAAAGCAGTAGAATCAAGAACATTATTCATCCAAAAGGCAGGTCAGAAAGATTAAGAATTATCTGTACAGGTGGAATTACAGTATAGAATATATCACTGTAGTAATACAGCCAGAGTGCTCACAAGCCACATTTCAGAATAAGAGCACCTTCTTCTTCAGCTTAGGTCACTTTAGGTGGAAATAAAAGGAAACACTGAAATCCCAGCTACAGGAAATCACACCATTACAGCCAAACCAAAATAGTCTCTTCACCTTTGCAGGCATACCTAGCATTTATCTAAATTTACAGACAAATTAAAATTCTCAAATAGATCTGTTCACACGAATGAGTGCTAAAAGGCTAGTAATGTTGATTCAACTAATGGTGAATTTAAAGTACTTCCCAAAGGAAAGAAGAAAAATGAAATATCCACACTGAAGGGCTGCATCAATATTCTTTCTAAAGTGAATACTGTAAAGATGCACACATCAAACAAACAGGTTTTCACCCAGGTACATGTAGTTTTTCTCACATTTCAGGAGAAAAAAACCGAAACTCCACAGTCTAGTCTCCATTGTTCAAAGGCTTGGAAAACAAGAAAGAAATACCTGGGCAACTGTTACTCAGGAAAAGTGCATGTTAGTCAAAATAATAAATGTAAAGAAAACATGCTGCAATCAAGGCTGCAAAAGTTGTATCACAGTGCTTCATCGGATCAACACCAAACAGGCAAACAGGAGTTAAAAGTCAACCAATTTTAGGGCTACTGAACGATACGGATGACTCATCTTTTTCAGTTTTATCAGTTTTCAGAACTCTTGCTTTAAGTCAGCACAGTACCCAAGATAAAAACCAGAGAGAAAGGATCTACACAGTTGTGATACAATAGATTTACAGCAGTAACTCTTCAAAACAAACAGAAAACAACACAGTGGTAACCACGTACTCAGTACATGACTTGCCATCTTCCTTTATTAGCCTGTTCTTTAAGCTCTTCGGTATTTCTTTTCAACATCCCAGAACTGTAGTATTTTCATAGCAAGTTCTGAACCCCATTTTGAATTCAGAAATGGCTTGTACTGTCATGATCACAGGTGATTAAATATTCACACTTACACACCTCAATGAATTGCCTGAGAATGGGAAAAAAATTTGACAAAAAAAAGCAGGTGACAAAAAGCTGTTCAGGTAGAGTGCTTTGTTTAGATGTTTACTGCAGAAACCCTAAGCTGTAATTATATTTGAGTTCTTCCACTGCTTCGCAAAAACCTGGAGAAAACACACCTGGTATGAAAGTGTGAGAGAGTACATCATAATAAAAATTCACTGCTGCCTCCCTAAAAATGTAGTTTACATCTTCACAACTACATTCGTGAACCTGAATTAAATAGAGCTGTTTCTTTCTTGCACTTAATCTTTCTATCACTTAATAAATAGCTCATCTTTTCTAACACTGTACCCAGTGTCTGCTTTCTTTCCTTTTCCAACTCTATTCATTACAGCTTCCACTTCTTCTTTCAAGATAGTCACTTCATCTTGCCAATTTCCCCTCTTATCCCAACAGTTTCATCCTTCTCTACACATTTTTTATCGCAGAGTTCTCTCAACAAACAATAGGCAGAGCGTTAAGTCAACACCTAACCACTAATACTAAGACCTGGGAAAGGTGTCACTGCAGAGAGACTACAACCCTTCTGATGGTACATTCCCTCCCTTCCCATAGTTCAAAGGGAAGTTAAGAAACCAGTAAAAATTTGGCTAGCAAATACAAACAATTCAAAACATCCAGTCACTGAGAACAGTACATACAGAATGAAAAACAGGACTTTATTTCCAGCTTCTTTTCACCCACTATAGTCTCTGTCTATTGTCATGGGAGATCATGCTTTGCTATCCACCCTTCATTCTCCTGACTGCTGCTAAGAGCAGATAAGGAAAGTACAGGGCAAAGTAGGGGCACAACTTGCTTACCCTACCACTCCCTTGTCTTCAGTGTTTGGATTTTACACCCATGAATGCTACTTTTACTGCGCCTGTTATTCCTAAGTTTCCTGGGTCACATCCAAAAAAATCAGCGAAGAGCTGCTCTGTGTTCCACAACTGTACACAAGGGTCTAAGAATCAATGATGGAAGAGAATAAAACTTGGGACACTCCTCACTTTTTTTCTTTTTGGTATTTTGATACTGCTTCAGACAAATGTTAGGCCATCTAAATTCTGGACAGCTATACAGGACAAACATTTTGATATCCATCCATGTTTAGACAAAAAGGTTTTTATCAGATTAAAACATATCAGCCCTGAGGAGGCTTCATTATGTTGCCTTGGCAGAAAACAAGCAAGGCTAAGGCATCACTAATGCCCAAAATTTCGTGAAATAACAGATCTAACCAGGAGACATATCCAGATGCCCTGCAGGCAAATCAGGCACATTCTGTTTCTCAGCAAAGTAATTCCCTACACCACCTCCAAGCCTGGCCTTTTCCCCAAACTACAGCTGTGCTCATCTCCAAAGCACCAAAATAAAGGAGAAAAAATTGCAGATACATCTTATGCGCATAAGAAATAAATATTTCATAGATATATACCAGGAAAAGAATTCCTGCCCACTCTCCTTGATGGCATCAAGGTGAAACACAAGGCCTCAACATAAAGTCAGTGCTTTTATGTGAAACTGGCTGTGTTAAGGGCATGTTGAAAGCAACTTGGGTAACCTGCACAAGGAAGCATATGCAGAAAATTATGCAAAGGTGTAGCAAACTTGCCTGTGATCACTAAATTGAGGAAGTTCATATGGTTTATACAGTTTATGTTTAGGAGGACCTGGATTTTTATGCCTATTCTTATTAAAAAAGGTCAGTTTAGATTCTTTGAAGAATGACGGCACTCGTGTAGAAAATCACATTTATTCTACACAAATGAGCAAATATAACCAAATAAAAGCTAAAATTAGACTGGAAAAAAAAAACCAAAACAAAACCCAAGAAAAGGGTGGAACTAATATGCAATTTTTTCTTCTACTTTTGTTGAAAAAAACACTGCTTATCTTTACATTCTGGATTTTAAGTGAAGTGCATAATCATAAGCATGACATTTTATTCCGTCCACATATCTTCACACAGCTATACTGTTAGCAGTTGGAACCACATTTTTTCTTATCTAGAAGATAATCACTGGAGTTATCTTAGTTCAGACCGTATTTCAGGATCAATCTCTTAGACAACCCATGCAAAGAGTTGATGCTTACGTGTTGTCATAGTCAGTCTCTGATCTCCCCCGCTCGAATTATCTGTTCCTACAGCAAACGAAGGGCAGTAATAACCCCCGCTGTAAAAACCCCTTTCGGTAAAAAAATTTGCTCCCTCTGGTGGAAGCAGTGACAGTGAAGATTATTCTCTGAACTCACCTACCCCCACAGATACCTAAAAGCCAAGACAAAAGCTTTTCTCCCCTAGAATCATTGTCACAGTCAATTTAAATCTTTCCAATTTAATGACAAGTAAGCTGACACATCATCAGGATAAGTCATTTGCCAGCAGAAATCCAGCAAGATAGTTGACAGAATTAGAAATGGACCAAGCTCCAACACCCTATTTGTCAGGCTTCACCTTAGAGAAAGAAGAAAGCAGGAGAGGCACAAATATGACACGAAAACAGACAGGGAAAACATAAGGCTAGGTGAGAGACATAACTGTAACAAAATAATTCAAGTTGCAACTCCAATGCATTATGCAACATGTGATACTCTAGCAGCCAAGTTTTTATGCCAGACCTTCCAATACTTGTTGGGAGGCTGTAGGGGCAGGAAGGACATAGCTACTTTTATTCCCTCTCTTCCCTAAGAAGACAGAGGGAATGCTGCTGTACATTAATATTTATTCACTCATTCATTAACTTTAGATACCCAGGGTGACAGTTGTTTTTGACAGAATGTTTTCTTTGCTGAGTAGACAACTTAGGTTCTCCAAGACATGAAAATACACAGTTTTATGAGGCTTTTCAATCCCAAGCAGTGATTTTCTTTTCCTACTACAAAATAAAAGAAAGGTAAGTAAATTTGCTGTAGGTTCTTGCTCACACCACACATCTTCCTTTGCGCCAAATGACTGAAAAACAACAATAGAAAAATCTGCACAAAAAGCCTATAAAAAACACTTTAGCTTTTCTAGGTAGCCATTTCAGATAACTTGGTGCAAGAAAAAACAAGAGCCAAAGGAAGGGTTAACACAGCAACAAATTGCTGAATAATACCTTGTTGGGGGATACACTCTGAGGGGGAAAACTAGTTCTTCTCCATTCCTTTAGCTACCTAGTACTCCAGTACGAAGAAGAAAGGTCTAGGAACAGCAAACTTACAGCTACAAAGCTTCTCTTTTGCAACACAGTTGAGCACATAGAGGAGACCACTGTGTGAAATGGCTCTTGTGGAGCTCATCCTCCATCTTTTGCACTGACCTCCAACAAGCACATAACCAACACCATTCTCAAATAAATCACTATCTCTAGTTCTGCCAAGCACTAAGTCAATAAGAAATCAATTTCTCACACTCGATCCACACAGAGATGTACATCTGATTGGCTAATCTTAGAGACAGCAGCTTCACCTTTAGCTTGAATTTCTCCTTCCATTCACTGCCAAACAGGCAAGGCTCTTCCATTCATTTGTTTGAACACTCAAAGAGTAAAGTAACATCAACACATGCTACCTGGATTTGTCTTGCAAGAGGTACACCCCTTAGCAGGATAATTAGATAGTAACGGCTTAAGTTAAATCACAATTTAAACAATACTTTGGATACAAAGATTTGTATCTATTTGTGATCAAACCCAAAATACAGAAGTAGAGAAGTAAAGCCCATTCATCTCCAGCAGTTCTGAGTGCTGGTATTGTACCAGAGTGCCCATTTCAAGCAGCTGCTATATTGGTACGACTGTAGTCATAGTACAGATTTGGATCAAGTAGTAGAAACAACCTATTAATCAGAAAACTTTTATTCTTCCGTTATTTTCTCAAAGCACTGCTACATTCTCATACTGAATACGCATATAGTATCACCAAATGTCACGCATAATCTTCAGGCAAACACACCAAAGAGTATCAGCACTTTCTTTTTCCTCTCTGCCCTCATTCTCTCCTTCATACCTTTGATTTGATTACACTGAACACAATTCACATTCTTTCTGTATTACAAATTTACTATCAAGATAGACCCTTGAGCTGAGAGGCTATAAAAAACTAACTTTGCCTTTTTTTTTAATCAGTTATAGATGTGTTCTCCTCAATGCAGCATAATTTTACAATTCCTCAATTCTTACTCCAGTCACAATCAGTGCTCTTCATACACAACTGGACCTATATCATGTACTGATGCCCAAAACTAATGTATGTTCGACTTTTAACTGCTTGTAACAAATCTTCTAAACCACATTTTACTCATCCTCCATCATGATTGCTCCCAAAAGCTTCAACAGAGCTGAAAGCATACTTCATAAAAACTTACTGGCTTTACAGGAGCATCTGTGGCAAAACATTCGGTATAGGGGAGTTGCCCAGGCTTTGATAAAAAGTAACTTCATTATCATCAAAATGCCATATCCACAATAAAACAATTTTGGTAGAAGGCATACTATGTCATAAAACAAATAAATTTATGACTAATATAATGAGTAGATAATTACACACCACCAGCATCATGCCATAAAAAGATCGTCAACTCTTATTTGGCTTACAGTACCCTGTAGAAGCTACATGCTTTATGAAAATAAACACATGGCACCTGGCAAGAGCAGCTTACAGCCTGCAGGTATGAGGCACTGAGTCACTTGGTGCCATCGATTCCCAGACACAGGTATCATTGCAAAGGCTGCGCAGGATCCATTCCATCACTGCAAGCTCAATTTCAACCTGCCCGCTTTTACCAGTTTTCTAGAAGGTACTTTTTCATGTATATTCTTAACTAAGCTTTCATTCAAATAAATGGCATGGGGAGTGGGGGAAGGAAAAAAAAAAAGTGTGTAGCTCAGTTACTTCCCAAATGCTTTCACTAGACATGCTCCTTCTTCTGTATTTCATTTCCAGTTAATTTTCTCATTTAGTAGGTGTATTTCATAAAACCAAACCACCAAAATCTTTGTCTACAGAAGCACAGACTGTTTTCCTTGATGCATTTCACTCACACACATTAATGGAGACTTTAAAAAAAAAAATTATTCCTAACATGAAATTTCTTGGTGTTGAAAAATTTATAGGAGTTTTTTCAGGTTACTTGTCTTATGTATTCCTAAACACCTAAATATTAGTTAGATTTAGGAGGTCTACACCACGTCCCCCATAAACAAACGTTCTGGTCCAACTTCAGTGATTAAACTCCGCAAACCTCACTTTCCTAATCTTATTTTGCAATCTGATGCTTTGGGAAGACAACGGCAACAACAGCCCCCGGGAATTTTTACACCCCTCGGACAATAGACACCACAGCCCCAAAGTCCACAGGAATCCCCAGCAGCATTGTGTGCGGCGCACATTCCCAACGCCGCGTGTGGAGCCCCCCGGCAGGCGCGCCCAGGCGCGGCGCGCCGCTCTGCATTCGCAATCACTGCCCAGCCCCTGCGCCGCCGGAGCCGGCACCGGCCCCGCTCCCAGCTGCGGACACACAGCTGGCCGGCGCGGGATGCCAACAAGTTGGGGCGAGGCAG
>VXBX01009439.1:876060-903123 GCA_013400415.1 Scytalopus superciliaris
GCGCAGGGACCCAGCACCAGGCAGGGAGCGCGCAGGGACAGCGCAGGGACAGCGCAGGGACCCAGCACCCGGCAGGGAGCGCGCAGGGACAGTGCAGGGACCGCGCAGCGCCACAGCACCCGCGCAGGGACCGCGCAGGGACACAGAGCGGCCGGCCGGGACCGGCCCGCACCCGCTGGACAGCGGGAGCAGTGCCTGCCCAGAAGGGGTGGACAGCACCTTGGAAGGGGCTGCCCACGGCGGCGGTGGCGTCGCTGCCCCCGGAGGTGTTTGAGGAAAGCCTGGACGTGGTCTGGTTGACGTGGTGCTGATGGTCACAGGGTGGGCTCGGTGATCTCAAAGGTCTTTTCCAACCTCAGTGATTCTCCACCTTGGCCCCGGTGGAGGTGTCTGTCACAGAGGGTAACACAAAACCCTGTGGGTGCAGGTCAATGTTGAGGTAACAAAGAGCTCGGCCCCCCGTCCAGCTCTGAACCCTCCCCGCTGGGCCAGGACGGGCGCTCGGCTGCGGACATGGAGGGGCACGAGTGGTGGATACACACGGGGCGTGAAGGTGGCCTGGAACCCTGAAGTAGTTGCAAAAAATGCATTAAAAAAAACCCTGTTCCTTTAGGCAGCCGTTGACTTGAGGAACTCTGTCTACCACGGGTGTCAGCCACAGTTTTTAGTTTATTAGTGGCCTGCTTCTTAAGTACCTGCAATGGTTGTCTCTCTACAACTTCTCCAGCGGTTTCAGTCTAGCAGTGCCATTTCCGTAAACCAAGATTGATGCAGTGTTGCCAGCAGTACTGCATTGATACACAGCACAGCTCTGCCACCTGCCCAGGCAACACTACCCAGTGTGAAACACAGTGAGGTCTTCAGTGAAGGCATCATGTTAGGGAAGTGCAGCAAACTCTGCCAGGTGAGCTTGTGCAGTAGGCTGCTTACTAAATCGTTCTGGTTTAGTGTCCTCCTGACTCTTTTACATTAGATCTTTCTGTAGAATTTTTTTGTGTGTGAAATAACTCAAATACTAATTGTTCCAAAAGATGTGATGAAGGAGGTTCTATGGGAATGTTCTGTTCTTACCTATAAAACTGCTCAACTGCCCTGTGTCTGTTGAGATAAAACTGCCAATTATTCCTTTATCAAACATTTCTTATAATTATTGTATGTTATACCTCTAAACCACATTGCAATTAGCAATTTTCCCTCAACACAAAAGATGTCATCATGTAAAGTGTGTGAAAGATGAAATGCCTTGCCCAATACCATGTTAACAGTCTAAATGTGTCTGGGGTAGTGGCTAGGTGTAGTGATTTACATAACCATTTATGTTCGTGTTTAATGCTAATTGGTAGTAGCAGGAAAATGGAGGTAAGTGTAATTATCTGAAAACACATGTTGTTTCTCTTACTAAATTGCAGACCGTGCTCTGTACTTATGTTTTAGCTTGTGGTAAGGTCTTTTGTCTGCATTTAAAGAGACTGGTTAATAGGTGCAAATAAGTGGTTTTAATTAGATTTCTTCACTGCGTGGCAGGCAATTACAACTGTGGTAGCATCTGCAGCTTCAGAAGCAATACCGTAATGTTCTTGTAGTAAAGCAAAGAGAACTGCTTTCAGAATGGAGAAAAAACCCCAAAACTTTTCCCCATTAATTCTGCATCAGTCCCTTAAATCTAAACCTGCAAATTATATATACATGTGAATAATTTCATAGGAGTGCAATGCCACTAGGTTCAGTATACTCTGCATTACACTCTACATATGTATTTATGTATATGAAGATGAAGCTCATTTTATCTGATTTTCTTTTATTAAGAAGAAACATACCTACTCACAGAAATCATTGGAAATCTTAACCTAAACATTCTCAAATGAAGCCACAAAAGACCTGCTTTAGGAAAGGCTGATAGCTAATTCTGAATCAGTCTTGTCACAAGAAATTATTCTGGTGCATCTATATAAATCCATGCAGGTGCAATTACTGACACTCTGATGAAACAGTCACACCAAATAATTGACCTCCTGAGCAAACTCCTTACTTTCAATTAAAAAAAAAGCATGAGAACAAGCTCATGATATCACAGTATAAATGTCAGTTGGGTTTAAAACACAGCCCCTTATTTTTCTGGTAATTTCTATTCTTTTGACAGCAAATGTGTTCTTACAATGCTCAGAAAATAGCAGAAATATGCTTCCCTGCATGACTCCTAGGATCATGGGATTTTATATGTGAAAGATACATCTATACTGTATATCACAGTGTCATTATAAAGAGTTTGCATCTGTGGAATTAAGTTACATGACTATGTCTTTCACAAGTTTCCACTGGAGAAATACGGTGTTTTGAGAAGATTTACTTTTGCTCTTATTTAGGAAGGTGTGTGTTGGGGAAGACAACATGACAGAAATATATCTTGAAAGCAGTTACAAGGGGAGATTGGTTACGTGGAAGCCCCAGAGAGTGAAAATCTGTTCTTACAATTAAAAATGAAGAGTACAAATGTTAGTCAAGAAGAAAGTAGCAGGAAAATGAGTGATTTCTGCCACAGAAAATGAACTTGTCTTTGATATCTGCTATATAATGCATGGTAAGGACTGTCCTGGGCGCTGTAGTAAAACTGTGGGTCTTCTGCTTTTCCTTTTTTTTTGAAAGGAGGTTTTATAACAGATGTTTTCAGAGAACTCCCTGCCTGTGTGAGAATACTGTGTTGAGTGTGGGAAGGTGAGGCATTGTCTGGCAACACGCAGCATTCGGCATCACATTGACACAGTAACAGTGCAGTTAGTCCTGAAAGTTAAATGATGCTGTGAAAAAGATGGCTGGTGTGTGATACACAGAAGCTGATGTACTGAGAGTAGCGAATCTATGAAATGTCACATAAATCAGACAGTTTTCAATAAACATTATTTACTTTCCTCCTGTTTTAAATATTTTCATGTAAGTGAACAAAAAGTGGTACTTCCACAAGGAAATTCTTTCCACCAAAGGCTGTCAGTTAAAATGCAGGAGGGCATGTTGATTTAAGTAATCCCTGGAGAGTGGCTTGGCATACCGTGAAAAACTTTTGATGTTCTACGATTAAGTTTTTATGGTCCCATAAATGCTTATATTTCTTGGGTACAAAAATAATCATGAAGGCAGCTCTCAGACCTACAGAGTTTCCTTAATCTGTCAGAATGATGTAACAAACATTAGAAGCTTCCGGTAAATTTTGTTTATTTGAATGACAATTTAAGATACCCAGGTGTTTACAATACCAGTCGTCCCATATAACATTATACAATAAAATAACAAAAAGAGCACTGTAGCAGAGGACAGGAAGGGATAAAGTTACTAGATGCACCATTGTGTACAGTTCTTTTTCCTTTATTTGTTTGATAAGACCATTCTGGGAACACATTCACAGTCAGAAAATAGGAACAAATATTGGAACTCCTTTTAGCAAAATAAATTAAAAGGAAAGTGAGTTTCAGTGTTAGCTATAGAGACTTTTCCACAGTAAAGTCTTATTTTGGCCTTACCTATCTGGCTTTGCTTAGCTTGAAATATTTGAGACTTCATTCATATCTCTGCAAAAGCTGATGCCAGTCAAAGGGAAATACTTTTCATTTAAAAAAATTACTGTTGAAATTTTGGTATTTGTGTTTTTGTTTCACCCTTCCTCCAAAGCAGTCTTATGCACTCTCTTCAAATATTCTGTACAGCACAGTACATGCATCAGCTGTTTCCTGAACTAATATAATCTTTAATTAGTAATTTCTAATATTTTAGTAATTTTGTGCTCAGTGTGATTCCTGTTCATATTAGTAGGAATTCTTCATTATGATACTGTTGATTGCCAGTACAAGGAACATTTTTTTTGTCTCTCTACATATTAGAAGAAATATAAATACCTTTCTATGGTTTAGATACAAGATAAATAAAATCTCCCTTTGGCTCTTTTAGCAGAACACTTTGGCTTCAGTTTTTTGACTTGTTTTGATCTTAGAGCTGCTCTGAGAGTGAGCAACCTTCTCTGTTACTAAGGCAGCAATCAGTTTCTATCATAAAAGTGATTTGAATCAACTTCCTCCAAGTGTTTAAATCTTGGAAATTCTCTTATGGGGAAATGCATCATTGTGTGTCAATAACATAGGGTCATGTTCAGATCAGACCATATTGGTTTTGAATTATAAGATGAAGTCTGTTAACAAAATCAGGCACAGCTTCTAAAGAAGGAGGAGTGAAAGCTGACTAAAGCTGTAAATATCAATTCTCAGGTACGGATCTTAGGAATTATCATTTCCTTGCTAAAGGATCTTCCTGGGCAAACCAATTGACTTCAACAAGAAGTTACTCTGATAAATGAGTGAGTTGCCTTTTCAAAGCAAATTTTACTTTTAAATCCTCTATGGATAAACAGTACAAACTGATAGTGTATAGCATTTCAAAGTGTAGTAAGTAGTGCCACATGCAGTTGGAGTACTGTTGTCACTCTGATGATTGAAAAGTTTAGGGAACAGAAACCCTTTTTTCAGAACTGAAAAGCAATGAACTTCTGAGCTGTGAGCTTAAGAACAGTTGTTTTGAGTTTAATTAGATATTAATTATTGACTGTGGGAAATACAGTGAATGGGACAGTCTGGTGATAACCTTGCAAGGAACCTACTACTATAAAACAGCACTAAAGAACTGACACATCTACCTTTTTCATTGATTTAACTATAAAAAAACCCAACCATATTCAGAGTAAATGTATATGAATAATGGTACAGTGGATATATTATTTAGTCTTATTTCCTGTCATACAGTAACAGCAGGGCTTGGAAATAACAGCTTTTACAAGTTTCTCAGGTTTCTGGGGTGTCTTTGTATCATGTCACCTTGGCTGAAAGGGGAGACCTGACTTTCCTTGATATCAGATATAACAGGTTCTCAGACTCATCCTTGCCACTTAGAGAGCTCAGTTCCCATTCACCCTAGGTGAGTGCAACAAGATAGGAGTAAGACTCTTCTTTATTTCAGTTAATTGTTTTTTAAATAATAATATGCCTGATTCATCCCAGAGTTGTTTTAGAGTTGTTTTTAATGCTAAGAGTTTCGGGAGTAAAGTGAGTTTATTCTAAGAGCAAAGGTTGAAATGTAGGAGTGGGTGCAAAGTAACGAAATAACAAAAATGCAATTTAAAACTATTCTTTCAGTTACTTCAAGTTCACAGTTGCTTCAAGTTCACAGTTAATATAAAGAGGAGAAAGAGAGAACTGTGGAATTTTCTTTTTCTGTAGCTTTCTTGGTCCACATGGTCATTGCTAATTACCTTGGGATGGTTCTCCCTGTTCTTATGCATTATCATGTTCAATCCTGCTCATATTTCTTTTCAGTAAAAAGTAGGAAATTTTCCTTGAGGGGTTTCTGGTGTTGGTCTAGCGTGTTCATGTGAGTTTAAATTATCCTGGTTTTGGAATATTTTCTAACTTTTTTTCCTAAGACATCTTCAATGTTAATGCATCTTATTAGTTTTGTTGTCTGCTATTAATTTCAAATTCTTTATAAAAATTGTACATATCAGCACTAGAAAGGATAGGGTTGGGCACGCAACACTTCATTCCCCCCTCTCTCATAAGTTCTATTATCTTCTTCTCTACATGCTGCAGGGGCTCCTGCTCTTAAAATTCTTTCCTTGCTACTTCTGACTAACAACATCAGTCAGCACAGCTTGAGGGAACCTCCTCTTTGCCAGCCAGTGGGTCATGACAGACCGTTTAGTGGCCAGAACTGCTGGTGGTGTGTGGTGGAATCGGGTTGAGTGTCAGGTGATGAAAGGAAAGTAGATACCTGGGATGTTCGACCTGTCAGCTGCAGCCAGAAACAGCCCAGTGCAATTGAGGTTGTCACTCAGCCAGAGCCTGAATGTTTCTGCAATTGCTGTAGGACTCACCTGTGTCACCAATGCCTTTCTCTTGCTTTGTGCAACAAGCAAGAAGCTGTTGCCATCTGTGCTAGTGGGTGAGCCTTTGCTGCTCAGAGCAGCAGGACAGGCTGCTCAGCTTGGAGATCTAAGAGACCCAAGAGGAAATGGATCAAGAGCCTCACACTGTCAGCCACTGAGCATGAAAGCACTTCACTGAGGTTTAATTTTGTTCATTGTAGCTTAGCTTGATGTCTTGACTGCTAAGTGTCCCTCTGCAAGCATGTCAGCATTCTCCAAATCCAAATGTGTGAGATAATAGTCCTAATAACATAGTCCTCCTAAAATCATGCCCAAAACTTTAACAAGTAATGTTCTGGGAACAGTAGTCAAAGATGCTTACCAGTGTTCAGGTTTCTGAGAGTTACTTCAAGTCATATACAAGCTCAGATATGTGTCCCATTTTTATAAGTGGTGTTACTTGCATAAGTGAAACATTTGCATAAAGTTGAACTGTTCAGTCAAGCAGTGCTCTCTCTAAAATTGCACTGTGTGAACCTGAAACACTCTGGGATATAAATTTATCTTTCAGAAAACCTATCTAGGAAACTGAAGAAGCATTTTAGTAAATATGCAACTGATATATATAAATTGATACATAATATTTATATAAATTCTTTTTTTTCTTGACAGTTCAGATAAATCATTATCACATTAGATATGTTTATCCTGCTGTGATTCATTCTTTTGACCCTCTACACTATGTGTAAGAGCAGGGTTTGGCTAATATCGCCTCCCTGACTTTTGAAATTGATTTTTATGATGATAGTAAATGTCATGTTTCTAAACTGTAATTGGGACGTGGATATTTAGGGCCATGAATTATTAAATAGCCTGAATAAAATGGCAGTATTGCATCTCTTGCTTCGAGTCAGTAGCACCTTCTTCACTTCTATGAAGATTAGGATATATGTCTGGATATAACAAAATCTGTTCATGACACCAACTGTTATGGAGATCAGAATAGTCCATTTCATGTTTTGTCCACAGATCTCTGTTGTATAGAGCAAATCTGTCTGACATCACTGCTTCTTTTGATCATTCTGCTCCTAGTTTTGACATTTTTATTGACAAATTATTATTACATTTACTTTTAATAAAGAATTGAGTAATAAAGATTTCACAGGACCATTTTATCTCCTTGTGTAGAAATTGTACGAATGTAGAACAGACAACAAATTTAACAGTACGTAGCTATTCTCTAGAATTCACTACCAGAAAATAAAAGCTGCCTTAAATGCATTTTAAAAATGCCAGCAACTGTAGAGGTAATTTAAAATCACAAAGGATATAGATCTTTAAGCATTGGACTTTTAGTTGTCAAGCTAAGCAACTATTATCCGTTCTGTGGAAGAAACTTATGGATAGGTTATTATGTAATTGACCTCTCAAAGTTTTGTACCTTTTTGAAAGATGCTAGGGAGAGAGAGAATGCCAAGCCACTGATCCAGTTCCCTAGTGCTGTAAAGTTGTTCCATCTCTTCCTGACTGTACTCATTTTCTATTAGAGAGTTATTGTGTCACAGCAAAGAAACACTAACTTCAGGATCTTGCCTTTTATAACCCTGCAGGGGACCCTTGAAGCTGACTGGAGCCCTGTTCCTGCAATGCTCCAGTCAAGTTAATACCATGAGCCGTATGATTGATGTTCTCAGGGCTGCACTCCCTGCTGTTTTAAACAGGAAGCTCTTCCAGTGTTGCTTTAGCTCAGTGAACAAGGCCACTTCCTTAACAATACAATAACAGGAATTTGATCAGAAACTTCAAAATTCAGTTCTCAAAGGCATGAAGATGATTGCTTTCATTCTTGCATTATCTGCAGTATTTAGATATAAAAGTTATTAATTTTACTTGAAAAAAATAATGCTTTCCCCCTATTCTATATATATTCTATATCTGGCTTTTCTATGATTGTTAAAATACCATTCCAGTTTTGTGAGAGATTTATGATTCTTCTTTCTTTCCCTAGTCCAGATTTATGTTGCCAATATCACAATAGGATTCTGCAGGGAAATGCCCTCAACTACTTCTAATGGTTTTTCATCTTTTAATGTCCATATGTTGTTCACCACAGCAGTTTTAGACAGATAATGTTCGGGTGCAGGTTGTTCGAGAGACATCCCTCAGTCATTGCCTGCATTCATTTGCTACTTCCAACACAGCTACAATAAATATTACAGCTAAATAAAACTGATTTATTTATACCACTATGAACTAAATAATTTGCTTTGGTTTTTTACTAGTAAGGTTTGCTTTTAGAGATCCTAGGGCATGGTGATCAGTGGAAAAGTCTGGAGCTCTGAAGACTTAACCTCAGTGGAGGAGGATGGAGTTAGGAAACATTTAAACAAATAGAGCGTACACAAGTCCGTAGGATTTGGTGGGATTCAACCATGCGTGCAGGGCTGCTCTCAATTGTATCTGGAAGGTTGTGGAAATCAGAAAAGGCTCCTGGGAACAGTAAGAAAGCAAATATCCCACCTGTATTCCAAAAAGGCAAGAAGGAGAATCCAGGAAACTACAGCTTGTCAGCCTCACCTAAATCCCTAGGAGGGTAACAGAGCAAATCCTCACAGACATTATCTTCAAATATATCATGGTCAGAATTATTAAGAGTCAACACAGATATAAATAGAGGAAACCTTTCCTGACCAATCTGGTAGCCTTCTGTGATGAAACGGCTGGCTTTGCAGGTGAGAGTGGTGCACATTGTTTGTCTTTGCTTTAGCAAGGTTTCCCATGTTGTGTCCTGTAATATCTATACAGACAAACTAATGAAGTGCAGACCAGATAAATGAACAGTGAGGTGGACTCAAAACTGAATGAACTGCTGGGCTCAAAGGGCTGGGCTGGGCACAAAGTCCAGCTGGAGGCCAGTCACTCATGCAGTATCATGGGAGTTGATACCAAGGTCTGTACTATTTATTGTCTTCATTAAGGACCTGCATGATGAGGACAGAGTGCACCTGCAGCAAGTTTCCAGGCAATGCAAGGTTGAGAGGAGTGGTTGAGATCAGATGGATGCACTGACATTCAGAGGGACACTGGCAGGCTGGAGATACGGGCTGAATCTTGTTCACAAAACTCATAAAATTCAACAAAGGGAAATGCCAAGTCCTGCAGTGGGTGGGGATTTACCCCATGCACAGTACACACTGAAACCCGGGAAGCAGCTTTGCAGAAAAAGACTCAGGGCTTTTGATGGATGAAATGTTGACCATGAACCAGCAAAGTGCAGTTGCACAAAAGGCAGCCAACAACATCCAGGTATTGCCAGTTGGTCAAGTGAAGTGATTCTTCCTCTCTAGTGAGTTACTGTTGAGACCACACCTTGAGACCTGTGTCCAGTTCCCGGCTCCCCAGCACAAGAGCTAAATACATAGAGTGGAAAAAGTTCAGCGAAGGGTCACAAAGATAACGAAGAGAATGGAGGATGTGTCATACAAGGTGTAGCTGAGAGAGCTGGAATTGTTTAACCTGGAGGAAAGAAAGCTTGATAGATGTTATCAATGTGTGCAAATACCGGAAGGAATTAAGATAGTAAAAGACCACACCACCAGCATCTGCTGCACAGAAAGGACAAGTGGCAATGGGCACAAATCGAAAGACAGGAAATTCCACATAAATATAAGAAATAACTTCTTTATAGTGAGTATGGTCAGACACTGAAACAGATGTCCCAGAGAGGTTGTAGAGTCTTCAGCCCTGGAGAGCCTTGAAATCCAGCTGGATAAGGTCCCACGCAGCCTTCTGTAGTTGACTAATCTTTGAGCAGGGTAGGGCCTGAACTAGACATTCTGATGAGAGCTCTTCATGATTCAACTATGACTCTTCTGTGAGTCTCTCAAATTAGGATAGTCACAAAAGTTTGAGATAAATTCCATCATTTACAAACTGACCATAAGAGTTTAAGGACCCAGGTAAAGCCTCAAGATACATACAACTGGGGGTCTCTATTCAAGAATACAGGATTACTGCATATCAGGAGTGCCATACCTATAAACAAACAAATGCTCGCAGAACAGACTTGAACAGTTCCTTTTGGCACTCTATACTCTACACTAATTTGCCAAGACATCCTCCAGATTGGGATTTCCAATTGTAGAGAGACCTTTGAATGGAAAAGTAATTAAAAATCCTTCTCAATTTCTGTTGAAATCTGTTAATTCAAGGAGCCTGCTGGGAAACCCTATTCAACCATGCACATACTTGTATTTTTAATGTGTGTTTGAAGAACTCTGTTCAACTGCCAAGTCTGAGAAATTGTAAGCTGTGGCTTTTACAATGTATGTGCAACAATGTCACTAAATAAAGGGGAAATAGCATAAAGGTGCTTCTCTCCCCTGTTTTACTGCACCTTTGTTTAGTAGCCCACATATACTTTCTGGATTTTGGAATCATCTGATCTAGTGGCATGTTTTGGACAGTGCTAGGCATGGTACTCAGGTAAATCACTCCTTTTCCTGCAGTTTATTCTTAGCTGTGGCTACACCCACTCCAGATTAAGTTCTCTTCTCTTTTTTTTTCTTTTTTTTTTTTTTTTTTTTTTTTTTTTTTTTCCTTTTCTAGGTGTCCTTTATTTCCCCTCCCATCTCCTTGCAGGGCATGGCATGTCACATAACTGGAGTCACACCATACTTAAGCTTCAGGTTCTCTCTTGTATGAGATACAGCCATTCTTCAACAATTCAGACATTTCTCTTGGATCTGCATTGTCAGCTGTGTGAGCCTTAGCAAAGATTCAGCAACTTCCTTTGCTTTCAGGCTGGGCTCCAATAGTCTCTTTTTGGCCAACGTGCAATTCTGTCCAGAACAACTGCAAAGGCTTTCCCTCCTCTTTTCAGTAACAGATGGGGGCTTGCGTGTTTGGGAAAGATGATGAAGACTGGACATGCATTTCTCAGCCATCTGCTTCCTTGACGATCTCTTTCTTAAAACTGTGTTACGGAAGAGGACTAGCAGGTTTTCCAGCATGATGCTTCTACATGAATAAATAAAAAGGCATGGTTCCTGCTCAAAACTTTTGCAGTAAAAAGAAATGCCATGAAAATCAGTTAAACCATTGATGTTTCACAGGAATGTATGTTTAACAGGAATAAAGCTGCATGACGCCACGTAGAAAATATTAATCAATTCAGTCTTTGCAATAAATATCTCTGGTATACAATTCCACCCAGAGATCCTTAAAAACAAAAACAAACAAACAAACAAACAAAAAACCAAACAGAAAAAAGCAAACAAACAATCAAAAAACAAAAACAAAAACAAAACCATACAAAAAAAGGCAAAATTTCATATACAAAGTTTTCCAGCACTGTAGAAGAATATGTATGCGGTATGGTTTATACCTGACATGAAAAAGCCCCTTGACAGATGTGCTTGTATTGGAGGCACTGAAAAGTCTATGCTGCTTAATTGCATCATTCTTCCACTTGCTCATGTAGATACTTGGGTTTGTCCTGTGAGTTAGAAAGTGCAAATCTTTTTTTGTTTGTTTTTTTGTTATCCCACTCTGCTTTTTGAAACTTTGATGAGGTCATAATAGCCATGTGCATGCTATGCTGGTTGGAGCTTTTGGCTGTATTTTACTGGGAGAAACATTCCTAATTTCCTACAGGACCCAATAAAGCAACTTTTCCCCTTTGGAAAAGTGATTTGTGCTTTTTTTTATTAGCCTGAAGCTAGAGGCTATTTTAGTCCTCCAAAGTCTGCATTTTACTGAGTTAGATTCTGACTTTCCTGCTTATTGCTGTAAATTAAAGAGAAAAAAAAATCACCTAAACAAACCAGCAATTAAAACATGGATCTTCATTATTTCTGCAAGTCATATTTTCTTTTTGGGAAACAATGTACAGACTTATTGCACAGAGGCTTTACAGCACCAAGGAGGAGATAAAGCAAGAAGGAAGGAAGTAGTACAGATACTGAAGGTCTGACACATTGTGGTCTTATCAGAGCAGGATAACCTGCCTCAAATCTGTAGTGTCTCAGTCAAGAAATGGTAGAGATTAGCTACCCTGAACTGGTGTTGGCAAGTTAACTATTAGACACAATACCTTAATCATGTCATCAGGAACACACCTCAAATATTACTGAGCTTTTAGAATGTTCTAGTTATAGGATACAAACATCCCCTTGATTGCACTATTTGAAAGAGCCAAGTTAGCCTCAGACAGTAGTACACCTTTGTCCTGCAGGATTAGGAGACTGTTAGGGAACATGCACAAGCACCCATTTGGATGAAATCTCTGCTTCAACATGTTCTGAAACAAGTGAGCTCTCATCTCCTTGGACAGCCAAAACGTACTGCCACAATTCTCTGTTGCCATTTAGGGCGAACTGACATGGCCTGAAAGCAACCTGACACAATATGGGATGTACAGAACATTTTGTTCTTAGTTGCTCAAAGGTAACACAGTTCCACGGTCTTAAAACAGTCACCTAAGCAATGTTGACCTCAGCCAAGAGGCACTAGGGAAATGAATGTTGAACCTGTTCAATTCCCTACTCTTTACAGATCCTACAGTGAGTAGTTGCCTCCAACCATGTACAGTTGCAAAATACCTTGCAACACGTTGTCCTCATTTCTTGCAGTCTGTATTTGCTTAAGCTTCTAGTGTCTGTGACTGTTCTTCCCAGGGTATTTTGTCACAGACTTATTTTTGGACTTCTTTAGGTAAGGATTTAATTGTTGTGGGGAAGAGTATGACATGTTTAAACAGAGAACTGTACAAAATTTCACAAAATGTACAAGAAAATATTTAAGGACCCCCATCAGATTTCCAAGGAAAAGTAAATGTACTTTTAAACTGTAATAATGTATGCAAACAAGCCAAAATTCAACTTCTGAAATGTTAGGAGTGGGCCATGAGTTGTAAATTCTTCTTCATTTGTGGGGTTTTTTTTTCCTGTAGATTTCTTCTTCATTTGGCATGGACTAATGAGGCTCCCTGGCCACTATGTAAGATCACATAATCATCTCATAAAATGCGCATCTTTGTCTTTTTCATTCTCTGAGAAGCAACAGACCAAAGACTCAGAGGAGTTTGGGATGCCTGCCTCTGAACCTGGAGGGGAACCTGTGTGATGAGGATCACATGTCCTTGTGTCTGTAGGAGCCGTTTCTCAGAACCTGGAAAAAGTGGCAGTGCTGGGACTTTTACACATTGTTGTTTCTGCATGAGTGTTTATGGACCTTCAGCATTGAGCCAATGCTCAAAGTGTTTCTGGTCTGTGTCCACCAAAGGATTTCTCTTCCAAGGACTCTGATGGGGATTGTAATTCCCACCAGCCTGCAATAATTTTTGTGATTTTTGCCTCTTAATGTGGGTATAGAGGTACACTTTGTTCTGGCCTCACACTGTGGTGACCATGTGCTCATACTCCTGTGTTGTTACAGTGTTTGCAATGGAAAAAACCCACTCCCTTCAGTATTCCTTTTCAGACAGCAAGACCTGGATTTTCAAGATGAGTATTAATTACTTCCACATTACAGGATCACAGTTTGCAGATTTAATTTTGTTTTGTCATCTCCCCTTTGAGCTCAGCAGACCTCAGAGGTTTCTGGTAAAATGTATCAATGTGACAATATTGTGAGAAAGTGGGTTTTCTTATTTGTTGCTTTGTTTAAATCACCTTTACAAACTTAATGACGGCCAATGGAAGTGACTTGCCTCTTGGCATTAATCTGACTAAACAGATAATTAGCCTTGGGCCTCTTTGACTTTGTTAGAGCCTGGGGCAACCCACTGGTGATATAAATATCTTAGAGATCCCTGAATGGAGAAGAGGGGGAATCTCCAAGGCCTGCATGGCCTGAACATTCTCTTCAGGCTGTGCAAAGTTTTAAAATGCCTTATGAAAACATAATATGTTAGTAAAATGAGAAATTACACTATTAATTGACCATATTAATTGTCTAAAATGCTTTCTCCTTTAAATATTGTCGATTATCACTTTATATATGTATGGATTTGGAAGTGTGGCCATCTGAAGTAATTGCTTTTTGAATTATACTTGCCAATCAGCATTCCCACAAGGACAGCTCATCTGCCACAGCAGAGGGGGCAGAAGTGAGTGGCAAGCAGTTTATCATCAGGACATCCCATGATACAGCTCTACAACTGTTACTGCTCAAAGGGACCCTTGCCAAAAAGCATTGGTTGCTGCACTGCCTGGGACAGCTTCCACCTAAAACAGACCAGCAGTGCAGACCTCCAGTGACTTCCAATGTTAACAAATGTCACCCACTAAAGCAACCTCACAACTGAAAAGCTAAATCACAACTTCACTAAAACTTCTCCTTACACTAATTCACAAGCACTGTCCTTACACAGATGATGATGATTGTTGTGAGTGAAGTATAGGTTGCAGCATTTACCACACACCACAAACCACCCTCACTTAGGGGACACTCCTCTATGAAAACAGATATCATTGGTGTAAATTAACCTTGGAGAGAGGCTTAAGGAGATGCTTGACTTGACAGTTCTGCAGCCATCGCTGAGACAGTGTTGGAGAAGCTGCTGTGCCATTTTCATGGTTCTGAAACAGCAGATCTATCAACGTCTCACTGTGAAAAAGTTGGCCAACAATTATCCAAAGCAGTTTCCTTTAGGGGAAAAATACTGGGTGAGATTGTTTCCTTTGTAGATTGGTATTCCACACCTGGCTGGAGGCAGCATTCAAACCAAGTAATGAAGCACAAGCTATCAACTTGCTTCTGAAAGTTATTTCCCATATGACTTGGCCATAATTGTCTGCAACCACTGCAACTATGGCAAAACCAGCCTTTTTTGCAATTTGAATTTTTAGATACATAATGTCGTATTTTAAAATATTTTAACCTTTTGTGGCAATTGCTGGGATGTACTTTATTACATAATTTAAAAACCCCAATACTATGGGAATTCAAAGTGTTCAGTTTATGTATATAAACCCCCCTCCTGTTGGCAGTCATCTGTACAAGCAGCATCCATAAACCTCTTACTTGGGTTCTTCCATTTCTAACTGTAGACCGTAACCATCTATCCAGAAATCCTCTCCCTGTTTTACATTCCTAAAATAGTAACAAAGTCAGTGCTTGATGTTTTGAGGGTTCAGAACATGGAAGGATTTCTCCCAGTGTACCAGGTCCCCCAGTAATTCTTCTAGTATCTGGGGAACTGTTTGTTAAGGAAGTTGCTCCAGACTGTGTGTTAGGACCACTGGCCACATTTGTGTTGCAGTAGCATTTCATGTCATGCCTTTCTGTTCTCCTCCCATTGCTTTCTTTTTTGAAAGAGTGACTTGTGAAAACAAAGAGGATTGCAGAAAGTTCTATATGGAAGGCAACATAAGCACATTACTGGGCTCTTCTTTGCAAAGACTGAAAGTCAGGGCATGTCCAGGCACGGTTCAGTCCCATTGCCTTTCAGGAAGTTGCCTGCTGCTCCTGTCGAATTGCTATATGCACCCTCCCTCACAATGGCATTGCTGCAATGTGCCTAATATATCAGCTGAAGTCATGAGGCCCGTTGTGTCCCTGCCGGGATCTGAGCAGGATTTGACTGCACCCTTCCTACTGATCAGCTGTACATCAGGAACATGTAGGGCTTGGGCTGGCACCCTGGGGCAGCCCTGGGTGCTGAGAGGCTGTAGGCCAAACACAGAGTTGTACAACACTGCTTCAGTAAAGCAGTGTATTGGGAAAGTTTGTCCAAGAGGCAAAAGAGTAGGAGATTTGGGGATGGGGAGTGAAGGATGTACTGGCTTAAATCCCAGCAGCTTGTGGCTCTGCTGGAGGCATGGTGCAAATGAGCAGGATGAAATGGGAACAGCAGCTGAAGCAGGTGTAGGAGTGAAATCTGAGCACCCTGAGTCAGGCTGCCCTTACACCACTGAGCAAATATAGGGGCACAGAGGGTGGCTTCCCAGATGGGTTAGACAGAGGCATGAGCAGGAGCTCACGCTCAGCCCAGCTTGAGCACCAGTTACTGATGTGTTCTGCAGAAGGGCTCGCCACGGCAGCGCTTGTGGAGCTGCTGGAGCACTGTCAGGCAGATTTGTGACTGTGCAGCCCTGCAAGACAGCACTGCCATGGCCAGTAACAGGTCATCAGCTTCGTCCTGAGTCTGCAGGGCCTCAGGCTCTGCCTGAGCTTTTCTTGGATTAGCAGCAATTTCTGTCACTGACCAAGTGTCTGTATCCAGTGTGTTTCGCTTCTGTGGTAGACCAATAGTTTTATGCAGGTAGCAGTAACAAGCAGTTGTTCTGAGTAGAAAGAGATGTTTACACCTCTGACACCACAGTGTCCTGTAGAGGAATAGAGGGCTGGTACAGTGGCAGAGGCACAGAGAGTGGAGACACGGAATGCAGCTCAGAGGTGTGCAGGTGGGGTGGGTGGTAAGAGATGGGACACAGGCTGGCACTGATCCCACAGCCATAAACCAGGTCTGGAATGCTCAGCTAAAAGACCCTACAGACCTGGAGCTGGGGGTTTAGAAGTGACAAAGAAAACAAAGGAATAGTCTATAATACACATACCTAGGACCATATATAGTAAATATGGATGTTAATTGGACCTACAGACCAATTAAGAAAGAGAAAGATGTAAATGTGTGTAGTTAGACCCTAAGTAGAAGGAAGATTGCTATTACTGTAGCTTTGTCCATATATAAATATCCTACTTGCATGATTATTATTATTAGTTTTGCTGCAATAATTAGATCTAGACTACTGTCGATTCCTGAATTAAGCTTGAAGATTTGGATTATCCTAATAATAAATTCTCGCCTTATAAGGAACATAAGGACTTATACGGAACATTTCTTTTTTGCCCATAAGCAAGATTCTAAACATAACAAAACTGAACACACTTTTTTCTTTATTTGTATAGCTATTGCAGTGTCCCAGGAAGGGAGGCATGTCCTGAGTGGGCTGCTTGTGGAGCAGACTGGTCCTTCCCAAGGTATGGCTGAAGGAGCAACTAGCAAGTGCGTGGCAGAGGTGAACCAAGTGCACAATCATCTTGATTTACCCAGCACATGTTTTCACTATGTGATTACATCCTTGTTTCCCACCAATTATAAGCTTGAGATTTCTTAATTTAACATATAATCTTATTATGTACCTTTTCCACTACCATAAAACCATTGTCCTTAGTATTATTTTTTTCCTCTTCTTTTCAGTGAAGTAAACCTCTAGATTGAACACAAAATTACTCAGAAATTCAGATTTAAATGCTAATTTTTGTTTACAGGTAAACCATAGTAATTACTACTAAATGCGTGTGTACAGTTCTTCCTATAAAGCAAATGCATATCACTTTACAAATATTGATGGAGTTAGTCTGATAGTGCCAAGAAAATGTAAGTCAGCATGAATTTGGGCACTCAGCATGAAACTAATCTGGTAATGCATGTGTGTAATAAAACTGTGTAATAGTTTATGCTGGTTTAGTAAGCCCATTGACTCACTATGTAACCAAAGGCCATATCAAGGACCTGGGGAGTGGCTGTGTAGGACAAGGGGCGAGGACTGTATAGCCTGGAAGGCTTTGCTAGGGTAGGACACTGTAAACACAAGGAAGAAAGCTTTTCATTTCCTCATTTTATTTCTTTTTTTATGGTTGTTAAATTCCAGGAAGGGACAAGTTACACTGATAGTGTCATTGAGAAGGCTGGTCTCAACATCTCTTCATATTAGAGCTGCACCTGCTATGAGATGGGAAATTTGAAAAAGAAAGTATAAGAGGAATGCTGGAGTAGCAACTATTACCTCTGCTAAGATGGTCTCTGGCTATATTTGACAACCACATCACATATTTCCTTTTATAAATTAATCAAATCAATTTAAAAGCAGTTATGTTGTTTGCCCTTATAACTCTCACTGGAAAGTTTTTTTGGAAACTCGCTAGTTTGTTCTAGTGTCAGTAAAAATCAGCTGGGGTACCTTGATACCTACTGTGTGCTTTAATTTGAAGAGCACACTTCCGTTCATCTCCTTCTTTAACCCAATTCCCAATTTAAGTCCAATTCCCACTGCTGGCTCTGATAGGACGCCTGGAATTGTTGCTGTTTCCAGTATTTTAAGTCATCTGTTTTGTTTTCTTCACTTGCTGCCAGTGCCTTAGAGTAATTGGTACAAGTCATTTGCCCTAAGTGCAACAATTTAACTACAGTAAATTGCATTTGCTGTCACTTTTCTATGTGGGTTTTTAGATGTTTTCTTCAATTATCCCATTTGTACATTTCTGCATTATTTTGAATTAGCCACTCAGTATGTTGGATTGGATTGACAGCCCAGAATTCAGTGTTCACTTGTCCTGCCCGGCATTACAGGATTTTTTTCTTTTCCACTGGCAATGTTCATGGATCCTTAGCAGAAAGAATGGAGATCAAGTTAACAAAGCTGTACACTTCCTTTGCTGGCATTAAATAAATGCTGTACATTTGGAGTCATTTCAGCCCTTCAATCCACTTTAGGTCATTTTCAAACCCCTGTCAGACAGCCAGAGGAATCTACTGAGCTCTCCTACTCTTGAGAAGAAAATGTTGCTTTTGCATTAGAATAGCTGATTAATTTTGCTTTCTAAGCACAGCTAAAAATCAGATATAAAATGTGATTGAAAAACAAGCCATGAGTTTCCAGTGCTACCTGACATAGATCACAACCTGTCACCAGTCAGTGACTGACTCCATCCCACAAGGCAGGTAAGTCATGTGTGTAACAGACTTTGCCTCATGCAATTCAGATGGTTTTTAACACCTTTCACCATTAATATCTTCCAATATAACTGCAATGCTTGCTTTTATTCTAGTATCAAACAAGAGTGTGTATTGTGTGGTAAAGGCAATGAATGAAGCAATAAAAAGACAGCCAGAAATTTGGGATGATAAAAGGCATTTTCCCTGAAATGATTAGAGAAATGCAGTGACTAGACCAGCCCCATGGAAAGGTATACTGACAGCACGACCTGAGCACTCCCATCCTGCACTGCTGATGCTTCTGTTAGCCCTTCATTTGGTCGTGGTAAATCAGCTGCCAGGGTGATACAGTAGAGGTTTGCTGCAGTTTGCCTGTCACTGAACTGAGAAATCCAGGGCAGGGAGCTCATGATTGGCAGTGTTGGAAGACAGACCCAATACTCAGGTGGGAATGATACATAAAATTATATGGAAACATGGGCCCATTTGTCTAAATGAGCAAGGGAGGAAATATCTGCTCCTTAGGCATTAGGGATGCAAGTGGAATATTCTCTTATTTTGGGAGATTTTGCTTCCATAGTTCATGGCAGTTGTTAGCTCATGAAAAAAGAGTTTAGCCATAACCTAAGGGGCTGCTGAATATCTGTGAGATGTTCTTATAAAAAGTCAAATGAGAAATTATGTCGCTTAAGGCAAGGCTAGAGATTGCCCTTTGCCTTTGGTCATTATGTGTTCCGGAGAGAAACACCTGCTACTGTGCAACACTGCAGAGAGCAAAGGATTACTTCTGTGAGGGAAATAAAAATCAGATACAGTCTGAACAACTCAAAAGGATGCAGGTGAAGTGTATGAAGCAGTCAAGGAAATAAATTCTCTCACATCCGGCCAAACGAAAACCATGGTTAAGGACTATGCTGTAAGCAAGGAAACACATTTGCATCTGATTTTATTAGGGAAGATTGTATGGAGCCCATATTCAGATATGCATAGATTAAACTGTATTTGAATAACATTTTCCAGAAAAAAACTAGCAACAAGTTTCAATATGATAATGAATCTTTCATAGAAATAAAGTTATCAAAGATTACGATAAAAAACCAATAACCCTGAGAACAGTCAAAATAAGGTTCTCCTCATCAATTGATCCCATAATTAGACAGAAATTGTAGTTCCATTACAATGGGTTTTTTATGATTTGTGAGGGGAGAAGGTGGAAGGACAACAGTTCAGTCATCTGAACCACCAGTTCTGTTTATTGTTTTGGCAGTTCACTTCCTCCCCAGCTAAGGCTGGTTAGAGACCTGAGCACCACCTCTCTGCTCCAGGTACTGTGGCTAAGAAGAATTCTGCCTTCACAAACTGCTCTAGCCTTCAGAAATTTGTCAGGTTCTCTGAGAGTAGTAAAGTTCTTTCCCTCATGATGTTCAGTGCTGTGGAAAAGCAGAAACTGAGGTCTCAGAAGATAAATAGCCAGGAATATATGAATTCATCAAGATCTCAGTGGCCCAATTAAACCATTTTCTTTATGAAGACTCAGCTCATGAAAAACTGAGTATACTAATAAAACTGTGAGTCATCATTCCTTTTTTATTGATTCTTCTTATCTTTCTGTATCTGAGGCAACAATAAATATGATTTATATGCACTGCATTTAATTTCCCGTGGTGTTCTAATCTCTCAGTGTTGTGGGGGAAAGTCAATGAAGATGGACAGTGAGCAGACTGCAAACTGAGAGGCAGACAGCAAATATGTCCAGAAATTGGGGCGGGAGGGGGTCGTGGTGCAGAGATAAGTAACTTTTACATCTTTAAAGCTGATGCCATTTAGAATGTATTAAAAGAAAAAGAATTATGTGACTGGTAAGGTAGGAAGATGGTCCTGTCTGTACGCACAAAAAATACCCATTTAAATCCCCTTGTGTGGATGAATCACAAGATGATGCTTAATACTTATGAGCCTTGCTTCCCTCTGCACACAGCCAGGCAGGGACAAGTTTCTAGAAGATGCCTTCTGCAAGGTCCAGATAATCTAATCTATATTGGTATATCTAATCTATTGTGGTACCCTGCTATTGTGGCTCTCCTTGCTGAACCACATGGACAATGTAACACACATGGCATCACAGGAACTTCCAGTGCCTTCATAAACATTTTCCTTGGCACGTGGATGTTTGATGGATAGCTGGCTGGAAATAGGCCATAGGTTCTCTGGCAGCATCATTCACAGAAAATTAATTCAATTTCTAAAATATAGGCAGACCAGAGGAAAATTAACCCAGTCTATTTTCTTGTTCCTTCTCTTTGGATACCTTGTTAGGGTTTGGTTTTGGTTTTTTGGGTTTATTTTGAAACAGCATTAAATTAGCCTGTGAAGTTCCCCCCTTTCAATTATTGTCTCTGACAGTGCCCTCTGTATGACTGTATTTCAGTTACTGTTGAAATGGTGCCATTTCACTAAATGCTATTTGTCTTTGCCAAAGGGATGGTTGAGCCTACAGCTTCTGGCAGAGTCATGACCCTCGTGCCTCCATGAGGACCTCTGCACTTGATACAAAAGAGGCACCACTGATTGCCTGGGAGAATTTGAATGAAGAAGAGATGCCAGAGCACTTGGTTGAAATGGGAATCAGTGCTGAGGACAGCTACCAGGAAGTGCTTCAGAGTGCAAGTGCAAATACTGACTCCTTCTACTTCCTTGTAAGATTACTTACTGTGGCTAAAAAAATCAAGAACACTGATGTGCAAACAGGTCATTCATGGGCACAGAAAATGTAGAGGCAAATGCAGACTTCTAGAAATGCCCTATACCTCAGTAGGGAACATCTCAAAGAGAAAGAAAAATGCCTTTCCAAGGAGAAGCTTTTTGTAGGGCCATTGTAGCCATTGGAGAGGGATATGCCAGGAAGCCCCACGTTGTCTCTGATTGTTACCAGGTCACATTCTGAGGCAACAATAGTTTCAGCCTTTGTGAGCAGGTCCTTCTTTATGGTTCATTTTGTGGTCTCACAATAAATTATATTACAGTTTCTTCCAGAGAAAGGCAGCCCTACAGTTAGAGAAAAGCCCTTTGGGTTCTGTTCCTCAGCTCTGCTTTCCCTCCCTTCTCCAGCGAACATAGAGATCCTTAACCTACTTTTACATTATTATGAGGCTTGGAGCCTGTGCCTGCTCCCTTTGAGGACATCTGGAAAGCTGCCATTGACTTCAAAAAGAGCATGGGCAGGCTTCTTGTTAGTTAACATTTGTAAAGTGCTTGGAGGTACTTAGGCAAAGAAAGTTACATAAATGCAATTAATACCGTACCTTTGCTATCAATACAGCACTGCTGTGCTGCACCTTGGTCAGCAGGATCTTCATTCACTCCACAGTGCAGGATTAGGGGCTAGTTAAATGCAGATAAATAATCTTCCCAAAATCAATGCAACTACTTATCTACATAAATAAAGCTTTTCCCTTTGTCTAAATAAGAAAATCTTGTTTGTGTGAAAGCTTTTCTAGAAGTATGCATTAACACAAGGTCTTTATTTCTGTTACAATTATCAAGCATAGCTGCTTGTTTAGGTGTCATATACTTCAATCATCACAGATGCCCAGGGGATAGCAATATAATGATAGATACAGAAGGTAAATGCTATTTAATACTGACCATTCAACCATTCACATTAGCTTTTCTCAGTTAATTGCCAATTATTTGCCAAAATTTAGCTTTAGCTTCTGGTGATACAGAGAAGTTCACAAATAGTGATGAGTTACATTAGGATTTTGGTGTAGCTTTTTCCTTGCGCATTCCTTGAGATAAATGTTTTTTCTTTATCATCTTACAGAATTCACATCAGTGTTTCAAATTCTATGGACATTTCTTGGTGATTTCATACTGGAATAAGGTGAACTTTGGGCAGTGTTGCTTAACTATCATCTTGAGTCCACTACAGCCAGAGATTTGAAAAAGAACTTAGAGACTTGGAACGACAGTCTGATGAATAAGATGCCTTGAAATCACCTACTGACACATAATGGCAACTAATGCTGACAGCAAAAGGTGGATGTGATACACTCACCTGAGAAGGATCAAAGGCAGAGAGCTGGTAGGAGGAGGTGGATTTCATAAGAGTCCTGGCTCCTCGCACCAGTAATGACAATGGGCTTGACAGTGAAATCTAAAGGCTAGATGGCAGTAACAAGCACAAATCCCTGTGTAGACACTCACATACATGACATAGGCTTTGTGTTGTATCAGCAGAGTCATCATCCATTATAAGAACTATAACATGCATTAACTGATTGATTTTATTATGTTTCCATGAACCACTGACTTTTTTCCTAAAAATTCAATCTACAAGATAAAATCTGGCATCAAATCTTTTGATAGGTTTTCTAATATGATGTAAATTTCCCCTTTTGTATCACAGCACTGCAATTCTCCATCATCATTCTTGATGCATTTTTGTTACTGAGAACCTAAAATTAATATTTTATCATAGTTCCTTTTGTGTATTGTAAGTGCTTTGTTGTTGTGCACTGCAAAGATTAGTCAGTTTGGTTATTCTTAATAAAAATAATTGCATGTAAATGATTAACATGGCTATGTAGCTACCATTTCAGATACTAGTTTGCTTGGTTGAGGTCATTACCAAAGGAATCTGCACATCATCCATGGGTAATATACTTGAAGAACAAAGCATTCTTGTATAAAAATGAACATCAATTCAAATACAAAAATAAAAATACAGTGAGTAGAGAGGAAATCTACTGTGTGTTTGAAGGGAAAAACATAATGCGCCTTATCAAATCAAATAGTCAGCATTTGAATGCCCATAGTTCTTTCATGCTCAGTACACAAAGAAAGCAAATCTTGATGTAGGCACCTGGTTTAGCAGTCTTTAACTGATGGAGAACCCGAGGTACAAAGAGAGTTTGGGCAAATATTTGCAAGCAGTGCAACTGATCTGAGCTTTGCATTTCTTAGATGCATAATGTGAGATACTTGGAGTGTGATGGGAAGAAGTATTTGCCCCATTATTCCAGTCGTGGCCTGGCAATCATAATGCCAGTTCATGCATCATTGATATATTTGGTATGTGAACACTTTGAGTCACAGCATTTCTACAGAAGAGGATATTATTCACTATAATTGTTATTCACTCTAACTGCTGCTTTGCAGGTACCTGCCAGGTTAGCGTTTCCAAGGCTGTTGTTCCTTTCTGTACAGATATGGCCTTTCATTCTCTTACATTATTTATCAATATTAAAATGCTGGATACTTCTTTGCACTCTGTCCAGCAAGCGATACAGATCTTTTGCTATAAAAGTTAGATTTGCATTCTCAATTTCCATTCCACCAGTCCCTGTGCTGCACAGGGATATTAAAGCCAGCTCAAGAGGAGCTCACTACAGGTTCATGTTGCTGACATGCTCCCAGCTGCCTCCAGGCTTTACCAGTTCCCTTCAGCCCTGTACCTGCTCCCCAGTGCAAACCATTTCTCAGCCAGGTCAATGACTGATGAGGAGCAGATCTGGATAGAGATGTGGAATGTGTCTGCAATTTGCCAGTCATAACCCAGAAATGGTATGTTAATGCTGCTCATAGAGAGGCTAGGAAGCTTCTTGCAAAACTTCATTGCACTATGTGGAGAAAATCTCCTCTCTTTAAAGCTTGCGAACAGCTATTTTATGCAGTCTTCAGGGTGACTGACTAAAAAGTTAATGTATAGATGCTTAAGTAATTTAAATTCTGATGTGGTGTTAAATCATCAAACTGAGTAATAAGGATGGGTATTTTCTCTACCTTACTTCTATTCAAATTGAGCCAATTTAGTATTTTATGCCTGTAAAATCTTTACACTGAAGTTTGGAGAGAAATGGTGAATATATGTTCCTTGTTAAAAATGTGTTCATGGAATCATTAAAATACCCTGAGTTGGAAGAGACTTACAAGGATTGTGAGTGCAACTCCTGGTTCTGCACGGGACAAGACCAAGAATCACACCATGTGTCTGAGAGCATCATCCAAATGCTTCTTGAACTCTGTCAAGCTCAGTGCTCTGACCACTTCCCTTGGGAACCTGTTCCTCTGGGTGAAGAACTTTTTGCGAATATCCAGTCTAAACCTCCCTTGAGTACTGATTAAGTGATAAGGTCAATGATTGGCAGTGACTGATATGTAATGCATTGAACCTAAAGATCCATCAAACTGGGCTTCCATTTTGCATGGAGAAGACAAAAAAAGCATTTCCCTCAGTTCTGGGTGTGTAGGGAGAGCTGTCTCTGTTCTTCCCATTCACCCCCAGCATCTGTCATTTATAGATGTATATATTCTTTGTTCACAAGAAGGCTGGAGAGAATCATGTTGTCATTGCAGTATCACTTCCTGCATAAAGCACCACAGGGCTGCCCAGCACTAGCTGTTGTCTACACTAGAGCACAGATATCCTGTCTTCGTGTTAAAATTGACAGAAATGAACAAGAAACTGCAACCTTTAAATGTTCTCAGTGTTAAAACTGTTTCCTGTTTACAGTCAAAATATCTCTAGCACCAATGTCATTGCATATAATGCAGAGGGATCTTTCACCTGGCCATTTATTAAGGCAGAGGCCATCCTGCCTAGAAGCTGCCAGTCACAGTCATCCCTTGTGCAGCTCCACTGAAACAGATGGAGTTTGCCTCAGAGACTCTGCTAAATGTAAGCTACCCTTTAAAATACTTCTGTGATCATGTCAGGTCATTCACCTAAATAATTTTTTCTTTAGTTTTCTAAAAAAGACTTATTCTCAATTAGGTGGCATCTTTTCCTCTTGCAAGCCCTTCACAAGAATGGACAGCTATTGACTCAAAAGTGGTTGTACCATAGAAGGACGCTGACTTCATGCTTGAAAAAACACACAGACTTGTCATTTCCAACAACTTGGTTTTTAATTTGAATTAATTACACTCTTGAACAGAAGCAAGAAAAGTAGAGTATAGACCAGCATGGAGACAGAATCAGCAGTTTATTGCACAATAGGGACAGCTATAAATCTGTCTTACGCTTTCACAGAACATTCAGGAAATATTTTGTCATATGCGGTACTCACACCCTCATAATTCAAAGAGATTTATATTTAATTTATATCAACTAAATATTGTAGCAGTGAAAATCCTTAAGCACAAGAAGTTGGTGGTAAAAAAAGAAACGCAGAAAACTGTCTGAAACTTTGTATGTCATCTAAGTAACTTGTTAGAGCTGATTTACTAATGAAAATGTCTGCCTCTACAGACTGTTATTCATCTTAACTTTTATAAGGATCTTAAATATGTGTAAAGTCCACCCAAAAGCTGAGTATTCTCTTTCTGATCCCAAAGCTCCTCCTGCTACCAAACAACAGCTCCAGCTTGTTAAGAGAATCCTCTGTGCTACAGCTGCAGGGGGCAGAGAATCAGATGTGACCACTATGGAAGACAGTAAACCCTGGATTTTTTTTCTGGATTTGGACACCTCCCCCACAGGTGAATGGAACTATTAGTTTCAATGCTCAGGTCTGGTTTCTGTGAGCTCTTAAGAGCACATGACCTGCATCGTTCTTGTTTAATTAATCATTTTGATTAATGATATGCCAACCAAGGTATTTTATGTGAACCTTTTTCATTCTTTCTTTGCTCATTTCAAACTTAGCTGCAATCCTGAAAACAGTCATATAATCATAAGCAAGCTTGCAACAATATTTAGGAAGTGGTGTGATTTGCATTGATATCCATATCCCTTTCAAATCTTGCCTAATTCAGCAATTATGTGGGTACACTCTTTGTAATTCACCAACATTCTGTTATTCATCACCTTACGAAGTTTATTGCTAAACAGTTTGCCATTTCTTCGTTTGTTTTTGATCAGTTTACTATTAAAGTTAAGCAAGGACATACATTTGTGGACACTGAGAGGAGACTGACTCTGGGCCCTATAAGGGAGCCAACTTTTTCGATTACATGGTCACTTTATTATTTCTGCCCTCTAACAGAAAAGTAGTATCCAAACTCCAAAACAAGATGCTAACATTTTATTGCTAATTGTGGGCTGGTTATGGATAACTGATATAAAGTGTTATAGTTCTAATGAGTTCACCACAGTGACCTAATTAAGCAAATGAACCTGACAGGCAGTGCATCGTAGAAGGACTATTGCATGCCTCTAATAAAACATAAGATAGAAAGTGAGAAATTTCAGCTACCAAGAAACCTCCGAAAACCTCCTGTTCACCTTGTTGGGGAAAAAAAAAAAAAAAAAAAAAAAAAAAAAAAGAAAAGAAACTAATGGAATTTTAAGAAAGCAGAAAATAAAATAGGTCAGTCTTGCATTTAGCACTCTGAGGATATTTATCACCACTCAGAAAAACCTGCCCAGAATACTGTATTTATTTCTTATAACCCATTGCAAGATGACTATTACCCTAGAACAAAAAAAAAAAAAAAA